>JARACY010007045.1:0-10681 GCA_029255725.1 Scrobipalpa atriplicella
CAGTGAAAATTACGTTTCTTTCAAAGAACCGCATGTCTAACCTGATAATGAAAAGTGAAAAACGAAAGACGTAAAAAATGTCCTTCAATGTCTAGAAAAAAATATTTTCTGAGAAACAAGAACCAACCGCAAATTTCTATCAAATTAAATAGAAAGTTCAGTCGAACTAATTACGCTTGTTAATTAAATCATGTCCCTGACATGCCACGTCAATTACTTAAAATAAATTGCTAAGGAATAAAAAGTTGCCACGCTAATCATTACCTAAAGGGCAGGCAGACTATCGTCAGCCTAATAAACTTAGTCTCTTAAGCATTTGGTAGAATTTTGAAATTGCAAAGAGATATTTTTCACTCTGCTTTTGTAAAGTTTTGAGTTACAAACATTCCAAGCTCTTTTTGTCCATCTAGTCAAGCGCAAAAATACCGCAAATTGGCTAAAAAGCCCAGTCCAACTAAATTAGTAATTAACTGTGTAAATGAAGTCACGCCCCTGACATGTCAGGGCATGTCAATTAGGGCTGTCAGCTGGTTTATTGAGGTGATAATAAAAATGAAACGTGGCCGTAAAGCGTGATTAAAATACTTTAGCAACTTGCTTTGGAATACATTATTGTCACGCCTTTTGTACTTTCAGGGTAGGTAGAGCGTCATGCATGAGTAAATATATTATTTCACTCTTAAGAAAAATAAACAATGTATAAGATGAGTTAGTTAAACAGTTGCTTGACATTTTCATCAAGTACTTAGGTATTATTATATTTATATCTTAGACGTGATTTATGACTTTATAGTAAAACCTAATGTATAAACCCTTTGTAAGCAGATAAACGTCTTTTGGTTGCGTGAATAGGTAGTTGGATTTTACCTTTTGGTAAACTTATTACATATTACTTACTTATACTTTTAATGTACGCGCTTACACACAAATACAAACACGCGTTCACACACACACACATGTACACATCTGCCTGCGTGAGATTTACAAAAAATATTTTCCCTGTCATATTCTGTTTCATATTATTTCATTTCACTTTACGAGATGATAAAGCTGTATGACATGTTTTACTGTTAACAATAAAACTGCTTACACAAAAAGGAATTTTTCGACATCAAAACAAAATATGTCCCATCTGTGTTCTATTGAAATAAACTGAAAAGAAACAAAGATATTGATAATAAATAATCAATTACAGCCCGGGACAAGATAATAATATTACTACTCTTTTATTGATAGTATTATTAAGAGAAAAGCTTATTTTCAGGTTTGCATGATGCTCAGACTATTATGCTTGTATTTATAAAAGTCACTCAAATTTGATACTAGTTTTATGTAGAGTTTTAAGTCGCCTGTCTTACTCAGTCTAATTTTTAGTTCCTACTTAGGTACGCTATCACGACTCAGACTTCAGCCGAGTCGCTCCTAATTTATAAACATTATAATTCAAATTTAGAACGCGAGCGCGCACTCGGGATGTGTCGCTAGTCACGTATTAAGTGCGTATCAGCCATGTGTTTTGCGCCATTTATACAGGATGTTAAAATCAATTATACGGGGTGTATAGGGAAGTTATACAGAGTGTTAAAAATAATTATACGGGGTGTATGGGGAAGTTATACAGGGTGTTAAAATCAACTATACGGGGTGTATGGGGAAGTTATACAGGGTGTCAAAATCAACTTTACTCTGTGTATGGGGAAGTTATACAGGGTGTTAAAATCAACTTTACAGGGTGTATAGAGAAGTTATACAGGGTGTCAAAATCAATTTTAACACCATGTATAACTTCTCTATACACCCTGTAAAGTTGATTTTAACACCCTGTATAACTTCCCATACACCCCGTAGAGTTGATTTTAACACCCTGTATAACTTCCCTATACACAGAGTAAAGTTGAATTTGACACCCTGTATAACTTCCCTATACACCCTGTAAAGTTGATTTTAACACCCTGTATAACTTTCCCTTACACCCCGTAAAGCTGATTTTAACACCCTGTATAACTTTCCCATACGTCCCTTATAGTTGATTTTAACACTCTGTATAACTTCCCCAGTCAATCAAGTGATTCAGCCTACATTGTCCTAGCTAAACTGGGGAAAATCTGGTGAATGCAGCCTTGACACTGGCTGATTTGCCAGTTGCAATAGCCAAATAAGTTAAAAGAAGAAGAAAAAGACTGACTCACGATTATGAACTCGATTTAGCTGATACGTACCTGATTTGAGTGCGGTTGCGTTTATAAATTAACAAGCTACTCAAGTTCTGAGTAAAAGTTTAATTATGACTTGCTTGATCGACTCCCGAGTGCGGTTCTGAGTCTCAACTATAATTGCGGCCCTTAGATAGCTTCTTATCTCGGGATTTGTATGTATTAGACTTGTATGGTAAAAATGTTCTTTTTTTTAATAGAATCATAAGTACATGTACTTAACACACTCAGAAAGGAAAATATTATGTTCCCTAAATTTCCAAATGATGTGTCAATATTACTCCAGTCCCTAGAGACGCTTGAGAATAATTTATTTGCATTTATTCCGACGCCCATATTTCTGAGGACAAATACGAAAATTTTACTCTAATTTAAAAGAATAAATATTTAAGGGTGCAAAAGTGGGACTTATTATACGAGTTTAAATTTTACATAACAAAATATAAAAGATGAAAAGTATATTTTTACGCAAGTTAAACAAATGAGTATAAAAAAAACATACTAAATATTAATTGAGATTTCAAAGACACTCGAAGTCGTACAATATTCATTAATTTGTTTTTTATTACATAAAAAATGTTATTGTATTTGAGGAGCTGAGTATATTTGCTCACTGTTTAAGTAATAAATACACAATAAAATCCATGACAAAATCCCATGAAATAGAACAAATAAAGGCCAAATCAGGCACGTCTTCTCACTGACATAAATAAACACCTACTTTTCTTCTTGTTATTTGCCGAACTCGGATACAATATTTACGCTCGGCCAAAAAATAGAGCGCACACTTCGCTGGGGTAAATGTTTCTCCGATACGATGGAATGGCTATAGTTTACTTTGGAGAATTCTTTTCGTATCAAATCTTGTAAGGTCACTTGCCTTTCGTGATTGGAGGATCTGTTTATGAAATACTAGCTCTCCAGACAGTAGTGACTAGTGTCGCCATCGGTTCAATGAGTTTTCTTGACGGAATAAAATGATTTTCCGCAATAAACATACCATCCTTAATGCTCATTTTCTTCCGGTTCACGTATAGTGTTTTTATCGGCTCAAAAAATACATGTCAGAAAGATTATAGTCACGGATGTATGTAGGTACATAGGTACGTATTATAATTTTTTTTACAAGATCGACTCCATCTTTTCTTCTTATACATTTTCTTATTTACAATAGTCACCCTTCACATCTTATTTGGAATCTACACAACACTATACATATTTTTTTATGTTAAATACAAAATATTTTATATTTCCAGTCACAAAATAGGCTTGCGGCAAGAATAATACGAGGCGTAACTAGTTTCACGAATGACCTCGTCACATAGGGACGCTCTTTTTTGGCGGTACATATTGTATTTCCCGCAGCTGTGGAAACTTTCAGATAATTCTATGCCTGACTTTTTATGCCAGCACCTAAGATCCGAAGCATTTTTGCGTAAAAACAAGTGATGTAAAAATATGTTTTTTATTTTATTCTACACGTGAATTTTACTGTTGAATCACGACATAAGAAAATTTAGCAACCTCATCCACCAAACCTAGCCATTGGCTGTTATAAACTCCTGTCAGTCAGTGTTACATCTAATTTGTTTATTAGGTTTATCTGACTGCTACTTATGTCTATCTGTAAGTACCTAACCTCTATTTTGAAGCGTATCCAACCTTTCACGCGAACGAAGTCACTGGCACCAGCTAGTAGACTATAAAACCAGATCACCCACCAAGAGAAGGTATACATTTTGTGGATCCCCCTTGGAAATTTAACCTTTGATTTATGGGTCGAGAACAAGCAGACCTAAAGTTAGTGATTGAGGACTGCATTGTATAAATAAATGCATGAGGGTTAAAGGAATTTCATTAAAACCGCTCCCTTATTTAAGGCTATTGAGCCTTACAATGGTCCCAACTGTAAACCGATTCCCAGGTATTGTTTTCGTCGCATTTTAGGGAGGGCATAAAAAGCCTTTCAGTCGCCGACAAGAATAGAGAGATTTGTTTGAAGCTTCTCAAGAAAAACCTAAATCTTTTTGAATTCTATATCCCCCGGGGCGTGGCTCCTTTTGAACTTGCGAACAGTGAATACCCACTCGTCAAGCGTTCATCCACGTCTTTTCAAATTCCCGCTCTTTTTTCGAAATTTTGTTTTCCCTTTGAAAACAATTTTTATTAAATCGATCATGGCGCTTAAAAGATACAAATCTGAAGTTGATGGAGCGCTCTCTAATTAAAGCTAACATTTTTATCACGAAATTGCCTCGCCTTGTTTATAAAACGAATATAGGTTGCTAGCCGCCTTTATACGTAGAGGTAATCCTGGCAACAGAATAACTCTTGATAATATCATAATATACTGAAAGATCTGGCGTCAAAGTCTATTTAAATACATCTGTCCAATATTATCCATTGTTCTGTGACAAAATATGCCAATACTAGCCAAAAAAATATACCCTCACTAACTTTTATCCAATTCATTTAGTAAAAGTTAGGAAGGTTTACTTAAGAAAAAACATTTTCCGACAAGTAACTATTTTGCCAAGTTTGCTCTTGCATAATACCTAATTGACCCTTCATCTTAGATAACTATACAGGTTTTTGAGACTGATTAGCGATAACTTTTCCTAGAATTAAATAAATCTTTAGTCTCTATATAACGGCGAAAGAAAAAATTAATATATTTAAAAGGCATTTTAATTTGTGCAAGACTGAATATTCGTACTTTATCTTAATTTAATACCAGTTAATCTGATTCAATAAAGTTGTAAATCAATTTAACAGAATTTAAATCAAATTTTAAGCAATCGAAAACATGAAGAAAACAATTGACTGTTTCGACAAAGTACAACAAGATAACTTTATCTTGGGAAAATACGTAACAAAATCGTTAATAATAACTCTTCTGCTCGTTGCGCAGTCGGGTAAATATACTTATATTTCACGATTTTGTTACGTATTTTTGCAAAATATACTCGTTCATATTTTTCCGTTTCTAAAGTTTATCGCAAACATGCTGACATCTATTGACTTAATAGAATAATAATTGGAATAAGATAAACTTACTTTGAAAGAAATATGACAATGAATAATAAATTATGAAGCTAGTTAGAAAAGTCTCTGCCAAGATTTACTTTCCGTCCAGGGGTCAAAGGTCGTAGGTTCGATTTTTGCTGTTTTATTTTATTTCTTATCTTCTTCTTCTGTCGTGTAGGTTTCGAGTCGATCGACCCGATGAAACCGGGTGTCAGAGTTTTTAAACCGCCGAATAACACAGCGAATAAGCCTCTGACATGGTTTTTTGAAACGACCACTATTAAAGACAGCAACCGAGACCGACGGCTAAGCGTGCCCTCCGAAGCACGGAATCCGGTTTCTTTTCGGAAAATCAGGTGATTCAGCCTGCAATGTCTTATTTCTTATTTCTTGCTTGGTTTAAAATTTACTCGTTCGTAAACTGATATGATAATTACCTAAGCTAAACTAACAAGAACACTTGCAAGATGTTTGAAAATGCTACGATTTCAAGGCACGTAGTGAAATTCTCTTACGATCGCGTAGATATCGGCAGAGTACGTGTCGAGATAATAATTGTAGTCGGATAGGGCGTGGAATATTTACATTCCTTCTTGTAGGTACTGTAAAGTAACCTTCTGAATATGCTTCTACTGGTAGAGTATACTTCACCAAGTATTCGATTGTGAATTTGATCCACCTTTAATTAATACGAGTAGTGAGTACGTTAAACATTAAATATGCGAATAAGCAAAGTTTGTAAGTGGAATTATGACTTATAAATCTTGATTTTGCATGCTTATTAAAACATTATTCTAAGGTTCAATTCACAACGGAATGCAGCGCACACTTTTTAAGAGCATATAAGAACATTTATTTAGGCACTATGCAGAAATCCTCGAGGCGTCGGCGCTGCACCGCATGGTGCAGCATGTCACTTCTTGGTACGAGATGCATCTTCAAGCAGCTTCATGCCGCTTCGCGTCGCGTCGCATCGCGTCGCTTCCCGGTGTGAACGAACCCTAACACGCAAATTTCATTATTAACTAGAAAGACAACTGGGTTGGGTGTGGGTTTCCCGAATCGAGGGTAATTGCTATAACCGCTGCGTTTACAAGGCGGGTTGGCGAGATTAATGCGAAATATTCACAAAGAACTCTCCTTTTCATTTATACTAGGTTTGTGACCCCACGACATGGTCTTAAATGAGGTCTTAGCTATTATTCTGTTTATTTAGTTCACTAACAAATATAATGTGATTTTATTGAATGATATGAGTTAGAATGCTTTGCAAGTAAAACTGCTTTTAGTTATTTTATTTATGGTAGCCACATACGTTAGCAAAACTAACAATGCAAGTACCTAACAAGAGAATAAATTATGATATACCTTATCATAATGGCGGTATAAGATAGCAAACAAGCGCCGCGCCAACTAACAAAGCTAAAGTTGCCTGTCTCATTATACTGCTTTATGAATAAACTGGGTAAAGTTTAAAGTATAACTAAGTATGTGGTTGGTAAGTATATTACCTACATCGTCTTTTTCTTAGGGTGCTGATGGAATACGAGGTAATATAGCGACCTATAAACTAATAGGTAGGTATTACGGATATGGGTTGTGTGACGACCCTATCAAAGACAGCGTCCGATACCGACAGCTTAATCAGCTATATTGCGAGTCTATTTGTATTCATTACAAAATGAACTCCAGTACTAATATCACGCTAAATTAAAACACTGACGTCAATATACCAGAAACACGCCTAAATAACCGTCCACTCTACAGTATTCAAACTAACCATTAGCCACACGATAGAGCTATTAGCAACGCTAAACATTTCAATATTGCGCTAAATCGACGAAAATTGCAACCTTAACTGAAATACGGGAAATACTGGAAATCCATTGGTAGCAAATCTGTCAGCAGCAGATTCAATGAAACGTTCACAGCACTACATCAATACCTGCCTTGTGGAACACCTAAATCAACCACGTACAGCGAATCAACTGTGTATATTGTCAATAATGGCGTAATTCTAGTTGGTATAGTCGGCTCTATAGTAAGAGAGGAAGGACTAAATAATAGATAATCTTTGCCATACTAAAAAACCGATTTAATGAAGCCAAAATTATTTCGTAAAAAAATATAATTATCTAGATGTCATCATTTTCTAGGTGTAGTTTTTAGCTTCCAACCCCTCTCTGTAATATTTTACTGTCCAAAAAATGTGTTTATTTTAATAGTCTACAATTTATTCTATTATGAAAAATACCCCTTTTCAGTCAATGTAGCCGTATAAAAACAAAACAAAACAAACTCATGTTAGCAATGAACTTTTACTAAAAGCTAATGCTCTATGTCACTTCCAAATAATAATTGTAACTCTTAATACTAATGGAGCTAACTGTACTTTGTCAATCATGGCGTAGTATTTGCAGTTTATACCGTCGTAAAACACATTGTATCTGCCTGTGGACACATTTCCACAACGCAGAAGCTTCAGTTTTATTGCGAGATTCCGTATTCAGTGGGGTGTTTCTACGTTGTGGAGTGTTGACGATTATTATGTGAGCACTTTGTATATAGTTGAAATCTTTGAGTGGAAACAATGACTTCAAAGTTACGTCAATTTTATGTCAAAATGTTTAACCAAAATAGGTAGGTAAAGTAACTTTCTTTGCAAATTGACAAACACTGCTGATTCTCAGATCCAACTTAACTTATTTTAGTTTGGTCCTGTCACTTTCCGTTTTGAGCGAACAGAAAAAGATGGCAGTACTCGTATAGACGGACTTATTATAATCCTGTCACATAGAACGAATTTCAAAGGATTTTATGTGGGACCCGTTCACATCATGACTTAACTTGACGTAAGTAACTATCCATAGATTTTTGACAGAATTATAATAAGTCCGTGTATACTGCCATCCTTTTCTGTTCGCTCAAGACGGATAAAATAAATCTGGTATATGCCGAATCGCGGCCATTATAAGTACCTAAGTCTATTCAAATACCTACTACGTTTTCCAGTTCAGTGTTCGTATTTTCCTCGCTAAGTAAGTAATAGTATTTTCTTCATTTATTCAGGTTTGTCGTGTAAGCGAACAAATAAGTTCTATTACTGTAATCGCCTTACCGCGTACCGTGTGATGTCGTAATGTGATTTTTTTGAGAAAGCCATTTTCCGAAGCTTGGTGGCATTATAATATATTTCATTTGACTCATACAAGAAAGGTGCGTAATCTCTTTAGCGGAGTAATTTGCGTGCGGTGGTACCATGGTGGCGCTAACATTGTTTTAATTAATTAGATTTGGAAACAAAAATTATCTACATTATTTGAGTAATTTTAATTGTTTATGTTTGTATTAAGAGGCTACCCTGAGCCAAGTGGCGGCCTCATCAGTCAAAAAATCATAATCCACTGAAAACACAATCAATCGAAAATCCGGTACGGCGAATTGAAGTTAAAGCAAAGAAGATAATTTTGAACATCATAAACTTGAAATTCATAGTTCCTGGTAGTAACAGAAAGAAAATTTGCGAAAAACGGCCACTTTTAGCACTTTTGCTATCTGTAACTGCTGTAAACACTGAATCATAAGTTTATGATGTTCTAAATTATCTTCTTTGCTTTAACTTCAATTCGCCGTACCGGATTTTCGATTGATTGTGTTTTCAGTGGATTATGATTTTTTGACTGATGAGGCCGCCACTTGGCTCAGGGTAGCCTCTTAAGTATTCATAGCATAAATGTTTGAAGCATCAAAATATTGTATTATTAAAGAAGTCATTCATTGATTTTTAAACTATCGAAAAAAATATGAAATTATATCAAATGCTTCGTATTTAATTTTGATACTGCATTTGATTAAAAGTTCTTTGATCTTACTCTGTATCTGTATAATTTATTGTTAAGGAACAATAATTAAATTAAATTCAGGTCAGGATTGATAAACTTTAAGGCTGATGCCACATAGGTGCTGCCGTCCGCGCGGCGGCTGTCACGTTTTTATTTTCGGTAGCACCGACCTTTTGCGGTCTTGCGATTAGGTACGATTGATTATATGATGACAGGTCTTGACAAGTTATTCAAAGCACTGATATCAATTTCATTTCACCCGACAACTAAAATGTCACAAAAAGAAAGAGCATTACATCTTTTAAATTCAAGATTACGTCAGGGCTTTAAATGACAGTGGTGTAAAAAGAAACAAACGCCGCTGACATACCGCCAACGTCGTGTAGCCTATGGTCTAGTAGTCTGAGCCACGGGCTCTCAACCCGAAGGTCCCTGGTTCGATTCCCGGTGGGGGACAACGACTTTGTGTTGTTGTTTAGTTTGGTTAGGATATTACAGGGTTGATCTGATCACCTGATTGTCTGAAAAGTAAGATGATCCATGCTGTCAGATGGGCATGTTAATAGTCGGCCCTGCCCCTGATTTCTCTCTGGTCGTGTCAGTCAATCTGTCCTATCAGAATAAGAGATTGAAGGAATAAAGAGTGCACTTGTGTGTTGCGCAAACATTTTGGCACTAAAAACTAGTCTTGCGCAGATGGTTGATCACTGAAAGATTGGCCGCCATCACCGTCGGTTGGAAGGACTATTTTGACAGTTCTTCATACAATGCAGCCCACGTTCATTTATACCCTTGTCGTACCGTAGTAGCATAAGTGTGTCCCTCCTTCCGGCCGCTCCACTTTACCGGCTTTTGCATTGTGCATTCAGTACATTATGCAGCAAAGGTGAATAGGAACTTATGTAGGTTGCAGATAAATGTAAAATACTTTAGAATGGAAACGGTTATGTTAAACAGTGTTTTCAATTTTAGAAGATTCCCCAAGGATTAGGAAGAACGCGCGCAGAGATTACTGCAGCAGCATTATTTAGTGCACGAGCACTTAATACACTCGGATAATGTTTGTTTATTCATGCACTATTCGTACTAATACAACGACTGTGGTTAGATATAATCATGTTGTAGTGTTTGTAGTAAAATTTAAGTAGGTAGGTATAGCATTTGTTCTTCTTAGCGAGTCGACTCAGACATTCGTATTAAATTGATGTTGTGAACTCTTAGTCATTTCGAAATACCTACCACCAAATAATTAAAAAACGTGGTATATTTCTTTTTCTTCCCGTAGGCTTTAAAAGTAATACCGGATAAGGGTATGGGGTTAAAAGTTTATCCAGAAATATTTTTTTGTACGTATTCGGTACTCCAAGTCTTCGATTTTCCAGGTTTTGAAAGGATTTTTCTTTATCTTTCGAAGAACGTAAACTTTAAATATAAATAAAGTGATTCTGTGATATCTTGTTTCTAGGAAATAAAAGGTAACTTACTCCGTTGCCATTTTCTCTTTTTCCTTTTTTAACTGCACACATAGAAACACAACCTTACTTGGAAATGCAGGCAGGCAGCTTAAGCTAATGCAAATAAGTAGGACTTCTTGGCTCC
>JARACY010007046.1:0-10650 GCA_029255725.1 Scrobipalpa atriplicella
TAAAATAAAAGCCACTTAAAAATTATGCTTATATCATAACTAGCTTTCCGCCCTGCGGTTTCACTCGCACGCAGCTGAATAAGTTTTCCCGTGGCAATGTTCCACAATGATATGAGATGTCTCCCAACTTTCGAGATAGTTCTAGAATATTCCACAATGATCCCGAACATTCTAGAGTGTTCTAGAATGTTCCACAATGATCTGGGGTGTTCTCGAAAATTCCCCAGCAACCAAAAGTGTTCTAGAATGTTTCACAATGATCTCGAATATACTGGACTGTCCTAGAAGTTTCTAGAGGGTATAACTTCCAGCCCTTAGGCCGTGAGCAGGAGTCGCATTTTTGAACCGTTCGAATCGAAAACTGAAAGCGCATACGAAATTCTTTCGTGCACGAAATTAATTTCTATCACACACGTTTTTACGTATTTTTGAATCAGTAGAAATCTGTGTTGCCAATAAAGTCTAATCCCATAACTTGTTTCCTTTCTACGCAGAAATATACCTACTATACCACCACCGCCACTAACAAAAATCTTTGATTACAAAAACCGGTAATGAATCGCAGAGAAACGGAACGTAAATTCAAGTAAATTAAAAAGTTAAAGTGTCACTTGTCAAATGATTGTCTGTCTCACTTCCGCGACCACAGAGTACTTGAGTTTCGAGTAGTAGAAAATACAACGAGTGGTTTAGACCACTCGTTGCAGGATTCGTATACGTATGAATGTTCAAAAATAGTGATTTTGGAATTTCGCATGCGAATGTGGCTCTTTCGTATGCGCATTAGCGTTCGAGTGGTTCAAAAATACGGCTCCTGATGACCGCAAGCGAATATTGTGCAATAGTACAATATCCATGGGATGGATTTGGGTGAATGGTGAGTGAGCTGGCTTCACATGGGGTCCTGGTCATTCACTGAAGGTAAAGACAACGTGGGTTCGCCCACAGGTGACTGCCCCCAATTTATTGCCTAATCTAATATTAGTCTTTTATGCAAAAACCGGGTCAAAATAATGACAACAAGTTCTTTAGCAAGGTGGTATAGACTTATTTCTAAATAAATAAAAGGTTTGCATCTAAAATTACAAGCTAGCCTACTCAAAGAGAAGATCAAAGAATGTATAAAATGATGTACCAGCTTTTTAGTAGGTTATACTACCTGGTAGAGTCTGTGCGAAAAGAGAACCGGCATAGAATTTGACGGCGCTCATTTGTATTAATTATCCCACGGCTGGTTGCCTAGGTCTTTGTCCCAAAACCTCCAAAATTTAATGAAAGGTTATATAGACTTGGGCATAAACCCCACACGACCATCCGATGGTTCATTAAATACAAATGCGCGACGTCAAATTCTACGCCGGTTCCCTTTCCGCACAAACTCTACATAAGTATAGTGAGACACTATTGGGCGCTTTTCCACTAGACGGCACGTCAACGGCAACGGCGACGATCACGTGACAAATATCTATGGGAATCGATGACATGCCTTGACTGTCCCGTGCCGGCAAGTGGAAAAGCGTGTCATATAATTTCATTGATTTTCATACATTATCTAACCTACGATATCGTCGACGGTACCGTGCCGTCGCCGTTGCCGTTAACGTGCCGTCTAGTGGAAAAGCGCCCATTTTCTTTTAAATGCCAACAGGGATATTTTGTTTCGTGTAGCAGTTTATTGGTATTAAATTGTAATGATCTGAAATAAACTATATATTATATTATTATTATATTATATTAAATACTTAATTCCACAATAAGTAGGTAAATAGTATATTGCTAACCAAAGGATGTAAGTCATCAAATGCATACGAGGTTTTTGGCGCCCGAGCGCAGCGAGGGCGCTAATGGTACGAGTATGCATTTGATGACTTACACCATGAGGTAAGCACTATGCTTTACATATCGAATGAAAGATAAGTTAAAATTATGGGAAAATATAAGAAAATTAAAACATGAAATTACGACGAAACAGTAGGCAATACCAACTCACTATGAGCGAATTTAACCATCACAAATATATGCATTCGCGTAAGAAAAATTATCTAATTTGCAAGTAGACATTTTGTTAAGTATACTGACTGTTTAATTTGTTAATGTTTTATAATAAAATGCTAAGTAATAAATCGACAAACTCAAGTTTTGAGGTTATAAATATGTTATAAAAACCACAGAGTAAAAATTTCATAATTTTCATAATCCTATGTTTACATTTTTATGGCCTTATTCCGTGACTCTATGCGTCATATTTAGTACTGGCCAGTTCGATATTTAAATAAATTCGAATAGAATTTGTTTTAAAATCGATTCCGATTCGATTAATCATCCGATTCCGTGTGTTTGAAATAAGGCTATCAACTTTTTTTTTCTTGCAATTTGACAGTTCCTTATTCAAATTACTTTGCAGCATAGGTTTCAAAACCTATGATGCAAAGTACCACTTACATCCCGGGTTTTAGGGTTGTATGAACCACTTACTGAGCATGAGATATGTAATAGTATATTGCTAACCAAAGGATGTAAGTCATCAAATGCATACGAGGTTTTTGGCGCCCGAGCAGCGCAGCGAGGGCGCTAATGGTACGAGTATGCATTTGATGACTTACACCATGAGGTAAGCACTATGCTTTACATATCGAATGAAAGATAAGTTAAAATTATGGGAAAATATAAGAAAATTAAAACATGAAATTACGACGAAACAGTAGGCAATACCAACTCACTATGAGCGAATTTAACCATCACAAATATATGCATTCGCGTAAGAAAAATTATCTAATTTGCAAGTAGACATTTTGTTAAGTATACTGACTGTTTAATTTGTTAATGTTTTATAATAAAATGCTAAGTAATAAATCGACAAACTCAAGTTTTGAGGTTATAAATATGTTATAAAAACCACAGAGTAAAAATTTCATAATTTTCATAATCCTATGTTTACATTTTTATGGCCTTATTCCGTGACTCTATGCGTCATATATTTAGTACTGGCCAGTTCGATATTTAAATAAATTCGAATAGAATTTGTTTTAAAATCGATTCCGATTCGATTAATCATCCGATTCCGTGTGTTTGAAATAAGGCTATCAACTTTTTTTTTCTTGCAATTTGACAGTTCCTTATTCAAATTACTTTGCAGCATAGGTTTCAAAACCTATGATGCAAAGTACCACTTACATCCCGGGTTTTAGGGTTGTATGAACCACTTACTGAGCATGAGATATGTAAAAGAAATTTACTAAGTAGGATTCATATTACGTCAAATATGATTCATTTGCGTATCTTTATTGAAAAACTTGTCATCGGCGTATTTGGTGTTATGATGAGAGGAAGGAGTTTTCAGTAGCTCTAGGGCCCGTATTTATAATCAGCTCTCAAGAGTGACAGCTACTTTGAGTTCGTATCAGAAATGTCATTTCAGTACAAAACGACCTGTCAAATTCATACTTGATATTGCTCTCAATCTTGAGATCGCTTCATAAATACGAGCCGTCAGTATTGTCAGACATGTTACACTTCTGGATGCAATATAACTGGTATGGTACCTTACCTATATGAGAGTAATAATAAATAACAAGTATGAACATTGAACATAATTTATGAGAAACACGAGTAATGTGTTGAAATGTTTTGGCAAAGCGCACACAGGTTTAGACAAGTTTTAGTGTAATGTTAGGCAATAAATAATAAATAAAATATGGTGATTCTATTTAAAAAAAAATTGCCACGCTGTTTGAAAGTTTTATATTTTTTCTAGTCGCTGCTCTTGAAAAATATTGGAAACTAGCTCTCTGCGCCGCAGTTTTATCCAAAGCTTATTAAATTTTCCCGTGGGAATCAGATATTTTACCGCTGTAAAAAGTTGCTTAAATTACTGAGGTGGTGAAAGAATTTTCGAAATCGGTCCAGTAGGTTTTGAATTTATTCATGTCCAAATAAATATTGAAAATCGAAATGTGTTTTATGTCCAGAATCAGAAATTTCGCTACAAACTCTTTTGATTACCCTCTGATATTTGCTGGTCCTAAGAAATTATAACCCACTCCTATCAAGGTTAAGCTAAGACCCACCCTGTTTGCCCAACCGAATGACCGTCCAACGATCCAACGTGAAAAACTACCCACACTATAGTTTGCTGAGTTTGAACAACTAACCTGGGGGTTACTACCACCAATTTATACCACAATACTGGTTTACTATTGTACGTGTATCGGACTATGGTACGGGGGCGTGAACCTAATAATAAAATCTGTGATTGTACTCCACAATCGGAAATGTAAGAAATCCAGAGGTTACCATACCAGTTCAAAGATTAAATAATACCAACAATTTACTCTGCTATCGATTCGGTGAGAACACGACTTAACTTAATCTTAACTTAAACATTTGCAGTCCCTTTCTGTTTTCTCATGATAGAAAATGATAGATGACCATTCATAGTCAAGATTCAGTGACTTTTTGCTTAAAACAGCGAAAATTTCATTGACTATGTATTACCTATAATATCCAATCCAGTCCTTCGGACATTAAGATAGGGATAACATTCTTTTTAGATATAATTTGCTTTTCTTATTGCAATTTATCTCAAATACTATTATTTGTAAACCAATCTATATTTAGGTACCTATTAGCGCGATAGAGGCTGAAATTAGTTAGTTTTACAAACAAGTCATTCGCGTAAGCTAGTTGCAAATCGAACCAAACTAACAAAGTACACATATTTGATTTAAGACCCATTATATTGCCAAATACTAGAACCTGAAAATATCGCATACCAAGCCATGCGTACAAGCGAGAGCGCGAAACAAGTGATAGAGAGGCACGATCGGCCTAAGCGTTTGTCTTTGTGACGCATCTCTCACTTACACTACATCGGCCGATTCAATTAAATTCATAAAAGTATGCAATTTTTCATCAATATTTTCTTATATGACAATTCTTCTATACAAAGTTACACACAAACACATAAAAGTATGCAATTTATCATCAATATTTTACTATATGACAATTTCTTCAATACAAAGTTACACACAAACACGTAAAAGTATGCAATTTATCATCAATATTTTACTATATAACAATTCTTCAATACAATATTTCTTATATACAAAGTTTCCATGTCCGTTTAAATTATAGTCAAGCATGTAGGAGTAAACAGGTGAGCATAAATTTTAAACATGCACTAACCGTGCTCTCTGAGTAAGACAAATCACTGCACTTGCCACGCTCGTCTGCCAAGTTTTCACTCCGGATCTTGGATTGACGAAATGAAATGAAATTAAATCTTTAACAAATGGCTGGTAGAAGGTGAGGGTACATGCAAATTCAAATTAGAGTAGAAAATTCATTGTAAACAATACAGTGTCAAATTAAAGGGGTGTGCACACTAGTCAGCTTAAAGATTTCTATTTAACGCATACCATAACCTGTATAACATTAATAAAAAACAGATTACCAGGTAAAGCTATCCTAAGAAAAAAATATTTTTCTTCAACATCTAAGAAGGTTGTTTTGATAGAACTCTTTTTTTTATCTTGAACAGACGTATTAATAAAGGCTTTTTTTTTATGCATTAAAGTTGTTCAGTTTCATGACACATTTGTCAAATTAACAACCCACATGAATGTGTCAAACATACAAGTCGTCAAAACGGTAATTCTAATATCTCATCAAGCATATACATATTTTACTTACTTCCTGCGACACTTGGCATTTACAGGCGAAGTGTGTGTTTTTCAGGAGGATCAGATATATTTCAAGTAACAGGAAACTAAAAAAGAAAATTACCAAGAAACGCAGGTCTTTAAACGAAAATAGACGCAACGTGTCTGTACTACGGTGTCTCATCCTGTAATAATAGAACATCGTCAATGTACATCTTCCAGCTTTTCATACAAGTGACGTCACAGGTCCATCACACATGCGCTCGAAATAGCCATGACACTGGATTTAGAGTCGTTGTCCCTTATTGTTTCATATGTTTAATTTTTAAATACTACAGTGATAAAATAAGCATATAAGTATATTGTGGTCCTAAAACCACAACACGATAATTATTTAGTACTATGAACTATCCTATATAAACTATATTTGATATCAAGGCGTTTATGTGTTCATCCATATGAGATCTTTTTTTCTCAATGGACTTTACAATGATTTCAACATTTTCAGTATAATTTTTGACACCAAAAATATTCTGCGACGCACTAAATGGGATAAACAAAGATACAAACAATGTTCGTCATTTGTCAATACTGTCTTCAGCAAATTAATAGTACATTACTTTAGAAGCCAAAAATAAAGTAATGTATGGTCGAGTACATTTGGAAGGCCGAGACGCAGTCGAGGCCTTCCAATGTAAACGAGACCATACATTGCTATTTTGGCTGAGATTAGTACAGTACTTTTCTCTCATTTGCGAGGAAACAATATCAATAAACTTAAAATAAACATTAAACATGCAATTCCTCCATAATATTGTAAAATTTAAAATTAGAATGGCGCCTATGACAGGAGCACATTCCATTCATTCGTTCATTCTTTTTTTTTTAATTTGCGCATTCGGCCTTCAAAATAATAATATTGTGAACTTAAAAACACCAAATCCATACTAGTGTGTACTTTAAAGACCTCGTGCAGAGGTCGTTAATGGTCATTAATGTCGTTTGGACAAATTGCTGGCCGCTGCGTACTTGAGGATCGAAAAGAGTGAATGTACTGTTTATTTTTTTTTAAATAATGAAGCTATTCCCTAGCAAATGGGAGAAAAAGTATTTTTGTGCTGTTAAAAATACAACGGTTTTATCGCTCTCTCAACTCGTATGTATGCAGAAAAAGTTTTCTCAGGACTCGTCTACTGCATTTACGTAAGTGTCGCCGAGGAGCAGTCTTACCAAGAATCTTCGAAAAGACACTGCCATATCCACACATACAGCATTCAGTTTCAAATCCCAGGCCTTTACTCTATTGGCAACCAGTTACAGGTGCCACTGAGATATGCAGCAGCATGATGTATGGACTGCACGACTTTGGTCCGAAGTCTGAAGACCTTGACATGTCCAAGCTGAGCTTCCCATAATACGGGAACACTTGTGATGGATGCTTTTTGAGCTGATGCCCAAAGCGAAGGAAAAGAAGGTTTGCACTACGCTGATGACGTTCTGTTATTGTTAATACTGAATTATAAAATCTTCATGATATTTTACAGACTAAACTACTTGTATTGCCTTCAAGAAGCCTTACATTTTTTTCTTTACCCCACTGATATCAATGAAATACATACACCTATTCGTTTGGCGATGAACTAATACTATAATAAGTATAGTATGTAAACGTTGTCAAATCTAAGGGATACAAGAAATCAGATGTCTTACAATATTGGATACAGCAAAGTGTCAAAGTTTTTACAAAGATTTGGTTCAAGTAAGTATATCGCAATAATTATGCTATCCACATCCTTTTCTTACAAACAAGTTCGCTACGTGGTACAAAGTTCTTTTCGCTGCTCTTCTCAAGTGTCTAAGCTTTTGAGCAAATTATCATACCAATGTTCTTCCACCGGAAACTCGCACTTGACATACCAGATGACTGTGATGTGATGCTCTTCATCTAAGACATATGGCAGTCTCGGTAAGGTCGGGTTTCACCAGATATTTGGCTCAATTTTACATGTAGTTTTGCGAAAATAACTATGATGAGGAATTGAGGTAGATTTAAATAGATTGTAGGAAGTCTTCTATCATATACCTGGAGAAATAGTAAAATTTATTGGATTTACGTCTGTATTCGTTTCGGTCAAGATTTTAACTTACACCGCTTTACATACCATACATACATATATCACGCCTTTATCCCTAATGGTGTAGCCAGAGTGTCAAGAACCTAAATAAAGGTCGTTCCGCCACATCTGACAAGTTTCGAGGGTTATTTCAGATAGATCTATATATTGCTGTAGTAATAGGTTGTCAGCCCATTGCCTAAATTACAATACACTGAGGCCCGTATTTATAATCAGCTCTCAAGAGTGACAGCGAGTTTGAGTTTGTATCAGAAATGTCATTTCAGTACAAAACGGCCTGTCAAATCCATACTTAATATTGCTCTCAATCTTGAGATCGTTTTATAAATACGACCCTGAAACCCCCAAATCCCTTAGCTGGTTTTACAGCATGCTCGGGAGGAGATGCAGCTGGCACATTCTATGTTTTTCTATCCCTCCCAGTCCAGCATGGAAGAAGACACCGCTGTATTTTCCTAGTATTCCAATTTAGATACAAAATATGTAAAATCCATTAGAAGCTAGGTACTCCAATACAATACCTCATTAAAACCAACTCACCAACTAATCAACTCAGCGTGCTCCGTGGTCTATGCCAATATTTAAATTAGAAAATGAAAAATAACAATCTCTAGGTCAGGACAATAACCTTTTATTGAAGTAGGCAATGGTGTCGATTCTCGCCATCCAGTTACTAGTTCTAATTCTTAGTATCGCTGTCACTTTCTTAATTTTGACATAAGAACAGGATAGCAAATATACACATGTTTTTGACGTTCCTAATTTGTCATATAAGCTGCTTTAAATAACAACCGAGCATAGAGCATGTTCCTTATTTTATGTCAAATAAGCAGTCTTATGTCAGATAAGGAATTTCAAAGTCATGTGTTTATTTGCTGTCCTGTTCTTATGTCAAATTTAAGAAAGTGACAGCGCTACTAAGAATTAGAATTTAGTAACTGGAATTTTAGAATTTTTAGAAAAAAAAATAGGTAGTAGGTACAAGGTATTACATTAAGTAACTTGAGAATTAAAGGGTGTGTTATTTTATTTGTACCATCAAAATTTGTCAAGATGAAAAACTCTTTTTAACATGTGTTTGTCAACAAATAAGGGTAGATTTAAGAGAAAAGCATTGATACAAAATTAAATAATATTCTTAGTATAGAAACCTCCAATATATTTGAATAATTACAAAAGAATACACTGCATAGGATTCATCTCTATGGCAACATTATCAATTACTATCCTTTCAAACCTACGGTCTTGTCGATATAGGCCAAATTTTTCTACTCTGTACTTTTGGCATATTTTCAAGAAGCGAACTTTCAACATTTTAATTAGATGTCTAAAGTACCTTAGGTAGACGACATGTTCGTATGCTCCTTACATGATATTTCAGATATTTTGGATAACCGACCAAATCATCCATTACCGATAAATCGATTTGTCGCCGAAACTCCCGAAATATGCTGCGTCCTCGACAAACACGCCTTCCGCGCTTGCGCATATAAACAGCAATCGGGAACGCATCAAACGCACAGAGATTTATAATCGATCGATTCCGCCGTCAAAATATCGATTAAGGGTCACGCGAACGGTTCACGTGATTTGCAAAAATGTCGCTGTTACGGTTGAGTTTAAATTTAGAATGCGATGACGTTAGCGTTTAGTATTCGTCGCTTGAAAGACTTGCGACCTCTTGCGACCAATGAACTTATTTTGCTGAATTAGCTGAAATGTATTCAGAACTGGTAAGGCTTTTAAAATCTCGTGCAGCGCAGTATTCAATTATTCTGATATATTATGCTGCTTCAAAAGAATAAATTCAGTCACTCTTACAGCACAAACTTGCTATACAAATTTTAATAACATAAGTTGCAAGGACACCTGTCATCATTACGTTGCAACTTCTGCTATTTTTAGCTGCTTGTTTATGTATACTTATGTGTATACTTCTCAGAGACCCATACTGATAATAAATTTTTGTGACGGACAGTGAATTCTAGTCCGTATCAGAAATGACATTTCAGTACTGAACAAAACGGCTTGTCAAATTCGTACTTACAGTAGGTAGTACCGCACTCTTTGAGCAGGCGGCAATATTTGGAACTAAAATTTGGCTATGGTTACACTGACAGCGATTGAAGCAATGGCAGCTACCACTGATTAGAGAAAGTCGCTGCCGCTCCCTAATAGATAGGCTGTCATTCTGATTTTGTATGAAATACTGTGAAAACCGCTGTCGCCAGTCGCACACATTCAAAGAAATACGTTGTATTTTCACTACACAAAAACGCTCGATGCTATTGGTTGCCCACAAATAGTTGAATAATATATCTATTCCACGTATTCTCTAGCGATAGACAAAGATAGAATAATAATCAATAATAATGTTGCCAACAAGAACATATTTTGCATAATTTTCGGGCTAACTTTTGTGTGAATGAAGCTCATCATTTTGCCCAATAAAAATAAGGGTAAGCACGCACTGCGATTTTTATTTGCAAAATCTGTGATGTATGATGTTGTATGAATGTGCACGCACTTCGGTAAAAAAATCGCGCGAGATTCCAAATACAAATGCGCGTATATTTCCGCGCCAACGGGCTTTTTTCCCGCGGGCAAAAACGCCTTGCGTGTTTACTCTTAGACATTTGACAGTTTTGACTTTTGTAATTTTTTGACATTTGACATTGAAATTTTGTTGACATTTGACATTTTTACGTTTGACATTTGACATTTTTGACTTTTGACATTTGTCATTTTTTACTCGTAAAATTTCACTCTCACCAATTTTTCATAACGCGCCTAAAGAAGTATAACTTACATTGTAAATTGTATTTGG
This sequence comes from Scrobipalpa atriplicella, assembly GCA_029255725.1. Classification (NCBI taxonomy): domain Eukaryota; kingdom Metazoa; phylum Arthropoda; class Insecta; order Lepidoptera; family Gelechiidae; genus Scrobipalpa; species Scrobipalpa atriplicella. Next base: position 10,623 of record JARACY010007046.1, read on the forward strand.
AATCTCGCGCAAATATATTTTCCGTAAG
>JARACY010007047.1:0-10585 GCA_029255725.1 Scrobipalpa atriplicella
AGAGGGTTAAAAATAAAATTAAACGTTAAAATCCAATAAAACCTGGTATCAATACAGGCGTATTATCAGTCAAAGCATTGTTTTGCTCAGCGTTTAATTTGAAATTCCTGCCTCTCAGTCATTTTATACTTTACTGCTGTAGTGATGTGCCGATGGTGTTATATACGAAACTGACGGAATATACGGAACAGGCAAAAATATTAAATAATATTAGAAATAACAAATCAAAAACTTCATCCGCCGACAGGATTTGAACCCGCGTCTTTGGAAAACCGGCCCAACGCTTTAAACATCTAAGCTACGGCGGCTTAGTTTTGAGCGGTGAAATTAGTGATGGGATGGGATGGGACAGACTGGTAGAGCGTCAACGACCCAAACAATGGTTATTAAGCAAAGTCTGACAAGTTTTGAGGGTTCAGAGTCATTTCCAAAATCATAAAAATATCCGTAACTTCATCATCGTGTCGTCGCAACACTATCAACTCTGTTTTACAGATAGTATTTCAGGGAATGATAAAATTAACAGTTTATTGGCACGGAGTGTTTAATTAAAAAGGGCTCCTGTGACGTCAGACGTTAAGTTAGACTCGCATTTCGCTTCAGGTATTACTTGTTTTGCATTCCGTTTGCTATTCAATACACTCAGGTGTAAAAAAGAAATAGTGAGCAGAAATGAATGGACAATTTTTTTCATTACACATTGAAAAAAGATCTTGATAACATTGATTAAGATTTTTTTATATAAATTATCATCATCACTCATATACGTCCCCACTGAGGAGCACGAGCCAACTCTGTATAAGGCGAATGGGCATTAGTCAGCCACGTGGGCCCAGTGCGGATTGGTTGACTTCACAAAACAACCTTTGAATTTCTTCGTATGTATGCAGGTTTCCTTACAACGTTTTCCTTCATTCTAAAGCATCGAATAAATTATGAAATTCACGGAAACCGAAAAACACATTCATTCGAACTGTCGGAATGAGATTATGACTATTAGGTATATGACAATAAAGTTTGAAATCCATTTCTATGTACTTAGGTAAATAATTTCAATAGTAAGACTTCAACATAATGTAAACATGTTCCTTAATCAATATTATCAGGTTTTTTAAAACAACAAGAAGACGTCCGGTTACTAATTCTAATTATTAGTAGCGCTGTCACTTTCTTATATTTGACATAAGAACAGGATAGCAAATAAACACATGACATTGACATTCATAATCAAAATAAGTGCGTCCTGAATTAGCATCAATTTGTAACAAATCCCTTTAAAAAATATTGTAACAGATAGCTAACTAAAATAATAAATTCTACCTACACCACCAAGAATACTAGCTAATAATTTAGCCAGTCAAATAGGTAATAAGACTTCTGTTTATAGGCATTTAGCGAAACCTATTTAGAGAGAAATAGGCTCGACCGAGATAGGTTTATTGAATAACATGTTAAGCCCTAAGGCAGTACCTACGCAGAACTGTTAACCTGTAGCACAGAATAGATAGACTCAGTAGCTAGTTAGAGGAATACTATAGACATTCGATTTAGTAAAGAATATTAGGTACTTTTTGTCCTACTTGCTCGGAATCAAATTAATTTAAAATACGAATACGAAAAAAAAAAATTGACTTCCCATACTAAATACGCTATCAGCTGATGCATTTAGTATGAAAGGTCACGTTTTTTTTTCGTTTTTCGACCTATGTTTCTTAGAAAAGTTGTTTCTTTCTGTTACACCCTGTATACTTATTTGTGCGAGGGGAAAATTTCCCGTGGTGGTAACACCCCCCAGTTTCTGTCTTTGGCCAGGTCAGTGGCCGCCCCAGCTGCCAGAGTTTTCAAGTCGCTACGCTCTACGCTTAGCAATGGCCACCGACATAGCTTAACAACGATATCAACCAGGACCAACGGCTTAACTTGCCTTCCGAAGCACGGAAACGCTCGAGTTGTGTTAATTTACGGTATTAAAAATGTAACAGACTAAAGAAACCATTACCTGAGAAAGCCTATAAAAATAATTTCAGCAAAAAAGCAGGTCTTTTTCCTGTGCAGAAAAGCTAAACGGCTCACCATATTTTAATGGTGTAGTAGAAGGATCGTAAAGTTGTTTGATTTATTTTATGGCAACCATAAGGTTGTGGTTCTAGTTCTAGCGGACAATACCTTTCAGAAAAATAGTGGCAGTTTATAAAGTACCGACGCTTTTCGGAATTTTCAGCCAACAAGGTGTCAGGGTTAAATTTGAGAAAGATTTAAAAAATGGGCAAATGTCAATTTATGGTCAGGTTTAACCCCGAGGAAAATAATAAAATACCAACAAAAAAATACCAACAGCTTCGTGAAATTCCATGGTCATGGTGCGAGGTGCAACACGAAAAATAATAACGTCCTGCTTTGACGACCCGCATAGCCTAGTTGGCAGTCCATCTGTGTTCCGGGTTCGATTCCTGGACAGGCAGACATTTAAATGACGAATTTAAATGTCTGTTTTTTGGTCTGGGTGTTATTTGTGGTTGTTTCTGTGTATTTCCATGGCACTCCAATACAGGGAATGTGGGGGCTGTGAGTGTGATCGTGTTTGTTTGTTTGCTTTTTGTGTAATTTCCATTAAACTTACCGCCCGACTAATGATACTATTAACTCTCATAGGATGGGATTTTCCCAACTAAACATATCTTCATTCTATACCCGCTTACACTGGGACCACACACACTATAAGGCAGTCTGAATTAATGGCTATAACACTGAAGTAAGCATTGGAATAAGATAATAGTTATTCAGCAATACGGAAGCTCATGCTGAACTTTATGAGATTTTTGCTTTATTTACAAGCATTAATAAAAATCAAATAAAACATGCTTTTTGTTCATTAGATTGAGAGGACTCTTGTTTTTTTGTTAGCAAAGTGGATTCCAGTGTAAAACTATTTACTCCGCTCCGTCTGCATTGTCGACTCTTCTAGACTAGAGTCAAGGACAGATTCATAGCAAGAAAAAAAGGAACAATACTAGCTAAGTTCTCGCTGCTGGACTTCCATGCTGGACTGGAAGTTATAGGAAATCATAGAATGCGCCAGCTGCATCTCCTCCCGTAAAAATCAGCTAAGAGAATCGAGGGTTTCAGTGTAGGTATTTTATATTTTATATTGCAATTTAGTCGATAGGCTGACAACCTGTCACTATAGAAATATACAATACAATACAAAATACTTTATTGCACAGACAAATACACAGTAATACACAAACAACATAACACAAGTACAACATAGGCGGCCTTATTGCTAAGGTAGCAATTAAAATAGCAATCAAAATATACATAATCACCTGTCATAATCACCCTCAAAACTTGTCAGACGTGGCAGAATGACCTTTATTTGGGTTGTTTTTGCTCTGCCTACCCCAATAGGGAAAAAGGCGTGCTTTTATGTTTGTACCTATCTATGTATGTACTTTACTTTTCGGACAATCGAGTTATCAACCTGCAATGTGTTAACCAAACTAGAAACAACAACCACAAATTCGTTGTCTTTAAGCAAAAAAGCAGATTCTTTAGCCTGTGAAATATGTCTTGTATTTCAGTTTACATCTGCGACAGATTCATTTGTCCGTTTGTAAAACAAAGGTCAGACACATTCGTAACCGCTTAGATACGTTCAGAAATGCTTAGAAACGTTCACAAACGTTAGAACGCGCACTGAACTTGTCAGCCCTGTCCCTCATGGCTTTGCGGTTAATGCTAATCCTGTAAACGTTTCAAGTGTAAACAACGACCAAGTTCGTTATCTTCTTAATTTTAATAATTTTATTTTCTCTGTGATTCAGTGTTTTAAGTCTTAAACTCTTGATCTGGAGATTATGAGTACAATTCAAAATGGGTAATTAAGTATGATATTGAAATATAGTTAAAAGTTAGGATATTGCAGGCTGATATATGAACTGAGATACAATTGTAGGCAAATAGTCGATCCTGCACGTGATTTTTCTTTAATCGTGTCGGTCATTCTATCAGAATAGATTAAATTAATGCGTATTGCACTTTTTTGTGATGCGCAATCTTTCAGGTTCTAAAACAGGTACAATGCAGGTGTTTTTTTATGTTTTTCTGCTTGCTAAGCTACATTAACTGGATCCCGCTGAATTTTGCATTGTTCCCTCATCAAATTCCAGTTACGAACTTGGCTCTGAACTACCGTGCAACCTGATATGATTTCCATCTAGTTCTAACTAAGTGTGACTTTACACTAATGCGGTAGTTAATCAAGTAACTGTTAACTATTTTGAGTTGAAGTTTAACTGTCTAGTTAATAATTCATGAAGGTCTTTGTGCATATCACTCCGAAGATAATAGTTTGCGTAATAAGTCTGTTACATTTTTAATACCGTAAATTAACACAACTCGAGCGTTTCCGTGCTTCGGAAGGCAAGTTAAGCCGTTGGTCCTGGTTGATATCGTTGTTAAGCTATGTCGGTGGCCATTGCTAAGCGTAGAGCGTAGCGACTTGAAAACTCTGGCAGCTGGGGCGGCCACTGACCTGGCCAAAGACAGAAACTGGGGGGTGTTACCACCACGGGAAATTTTCCCCTCGCACAAATAAGTATACAGGGTGTAACAGAAAGAAACAACTTTTCCTAAGAAACATAGGTCGAAAAACGAAAAAAAAACGTGACCTTTCATACTAAATGCATCAGCTGATAGCGTATTTAGTATGGGAAGTCAATTTTTTTTTTTTCGTATTCGTATTTTAAATTAATTTGATTCCGAGCAAGTAGGACAAAAAGTACCTAATATTCTTTACTAAATCGAATGTCTATAGTATTCCTCTAACTAGCTACTGAGTCTATCTATTCTGTGCTACAGGTTAACAGTTCTGCGTAGGTACTGCCTTAGGGCTTAACATGTTATTCAATAAACCTATCTCGGTCGAGCCTATTTCTCTCTAAATAGGTTTCGCTAAATGCCTATAAACAGAAGTCTTATTACCTATTTGACTGGCTAAATTATTAGCTAGTATTCTTGGTGGTGTAGGTAGAATTTATTATTTTAGTTAGCTATCTGTTACAATATTTTTTAAAGGGATTTGTTACAAATTGATGCTAATTCAGGACGCACTTATTTTGATTATGAATGTCAATGTCATGTGTTTATTTGCTATCCTGTTCTTATGTCAAATATAAGAAAGTGACAGCGCTACTAATAATTAGAATTAGTAACCGGACGTCTTCTTGTTGTTTTAAAAAACCTGATAATATTGATTAAGGAACATGTTTACATTATGTTGAAGTCTTACTATTGAAATTATTTACCTAAGTACATAGAAATGGATTTCAAACTTTATTGTCATATACCTAATAGTCATAATCTCATTCCGACAGTTCGAATGAATGTGTTTTTCGGTTTCCGTGAATTTCATAATTTATTCGATGCTTTAGAATGAAGGAAAACGTTGTAAGGAAACCTGCATACATACGAAGAAATTCAAAGGTTGTTTTGTGAAGTCAACCAATCCGCACTGGGCCCACGTGGCTGACTAATGCCCAATCGCCTTATACAGAGTTGGCTCGTGCTCCTCAGTGGGGACGTATATGAGTGATGATGATAATTTATATAAAAAAATCTTAATCAATGTTATCAAGATCTTTTTTCAATGTGTAATGAAAAAAATTGTCCATTCATTTCTGCTCACTATTTCTTTTTTACACCTGAGTGTATTTGAATAGCAAACGGAATGCAAAACAAGTAATACCTGAAGCGAAATGCGAGTCTAACTTAACGTCTGACGTCACAGGAGCCCTTTTTAATTAAACACTCCGTGCCAATAAACTGTTAATTTTATCATTCCCTGAAATACTATCTGTAAAACAGAGTTGATAGTGTTGCGACGACACGATGATGAAGTTACGGATATTTTTATGATTTTGGAAATGACTCTGAACCCTCAAAACTTGTCAGACTTTGCTTAATAACCATTGTTTGGGTCGTTGACGCTCTACCAGTCTGTCCCATCCCATCCCATCACTAATTTCACCGCTCAAAACTAAGCCGCCGTAGCTTAGATGTTTAAAGCGTTGGGCCGGTTTTCCAAAGACGCGGGTTCAAATCCTGTCGGCGGATGAAGTTTTTGATTTGTTATTTCTAATATTATTTAATATTTTTGCCTGTTCCGTATATTCCGTCAGTTTCGTATATAACACCATCGGCACATCACTACAGCAGTAAAGTATAAAATGACTGAGAGGCAGGAATTTCAAATTAAACGCTGAGCAAAACAATGCTTTGACTGATAATACGCCTGTATTGATACCAGGTTTTATTGGATTTTAACGTTTAATTTTATTTTTAACCCTCTCTTCATCAAAATGGCGGATTTTCATGTAGTTTATAGATAGCAGGATTCGAACTTTCGTTGTTCGAATTTCTTTTCATAAATGAATTTCGGAACTTGAGAAAACATTTTTCCCAAGAAAGAGATAATTATAGAATTATTCATTCTATAATCACGCCTTTATCCCTTCATCCCAGATATTCCAGATATCCCCAGGTTCCAGATAGATCTGTATATTTCTATAGTGACATGTTGTCAGCCTATCGCCTACCTTACAATACTGAAACCCTTGAATCCCTTAGCTGATTTTTACAGCATGTCCGGGAGGAGATGCAGCTGGCACATTCTATGTTTTTCTATCACTCACAGTCCAGCATGGAAGTAGTATCACAGTTAAATATGTTATTAATGCAATCTTTGTACATTTTTACATCATATTTTGGCAATTTTAGTTAAAAACCAATTAACAAATTTTTTTGTGACCATATTCTTAAATTAGATAGGCATTTAAAGAACAGCCAACAAATCTGTCACAATAGCCCATAATATAAACTAGCCGGTTATCAGATCACAGGGCGGCGATATCAAAGGGCGGCGACACACAAAGCGATCGGAATCCACTAATTAGAGTTGAACCATCGTTGAACTGTCCACCGGTTAGAGTTGCCAGGGATGTACTGGGCTTTGACATAAACTCTTTTCAAGTGGATGACATAGTCTAATCTTTCGGTTAATATAGTTAATACCTATGTTTTTTATGCTTAATTTATAAGTTTAATTATTTTAGTGAGAGAATAAGTTTAAAACTTTATGAAGCAAAATTAATGAGGATACACACACATACAGTTTCATCCCTCGATATAATAAACGTTTTGGACCTACATTCCATGGTCCATCTAATTTTGAGCTCTACCCTAGGTACTTGTCCTTATACGTACCTACTAGTACTAGGCCACATGCATTCGAATGTAGCTAATACATGCAACTAGACTGAAAAACATGAATAGATCTAATAACTCTTCACATAAAATGTACAGTATTCCTAAAAACAAAATCACCTCTGGTACCTTTAATAATTTTAAACTTTCCTGTATAGGAGCATACGGAAGCAGTAAATATATAATTTAAATTATTACCAGAATACGGCCCTGTTCTAAACATAGTGACTAAATTGTAGCAATAGGATTTAACATTAAGATATTGTATAATATTTCGAACTTATTACAATATTAATGGATTTGGGTAATAAAATCCCATCAATATGAATTAAATTATTAGATGTTTAATTTAGTTATAAGACTACCGAAGCGGTGACAATATTTTGGATTCTGTTTTTTTTTTTTTTTGTAAAAATTGGCCAAGAGCATGTCGGGCGCGCCCATATGTAGGGTTCCGTAGCCTTATATGTTTACTTATAACAACATAATCATCTTCATAATTTGATTAGAAGCTTAAACATAGCTGTATAAGAATCATTTCCCTTAACCATTTTTGTTGAAACGGTTTTTCCTAAATATTTCGTAAACAATAAATGCTACACTTTTCGTTATAGTTTTTATTACAATTACAACTAAAGAGCTATATTCCATATTTTTTCCATAATTTTTGCACTTTTAGTTTTGAAGATATGACTGGATTTAATTTATGACAAATACTGCAACTTTGAATGCAAATATCTCGACACAGAAATTTTTCAGAGGCTTTTTTTCAAAGAAACATCAATTTTATTTTAAAAGACCTGTCTAACGATACCCCAATAAAAATACTACAAAAAAAAATTATATTTGAATTGTTTTTTTACATTTCTAGATTTGTGTGTAATCTATCTTCATACCAAATTTCATGTTAATTGGTGAAAAACTGAAGTTTTCACAGGGGCGCGGCATACAGACGGACTGAGAGACAGACAGACAGACATGGCGAAATGATAAAGTTTCCTAGTTAACTACGGAACCCGAAAAATTGGATCTGTGTAGTGTTCAGTTGTAAATATCACAAAATTATTTATGGTTTCAAGCTAATAAAATAAGTTAATCATAATGCAGTAGATATAGGTTATACCGATTTTTTTATTTAGTTATATAAGGTTATTATAATACAGTAAATCCAATATACAATTAACTGTAATGATAAATTCAAAATTATATTTCATATCCATCATTCATAATTTTCCATTTACAGGCTAGGGTTAGCAATAAATATATTATACCAGGTGTTTTTCAAACGCAAGTAGTCTATTATCGAAATTTAAGACGCAATATTTTCTCTGTCAGTTAAACCTTATCTGTAATAGGTCTCAATTTATGTATATGTGTAGTAATTGATCACTCGCGCACTTTGGTACACGAATTATGTATTATTTTTGGTTTAAGTGAAAAGAAAACAGCGATTTCATACTTATTTGGTTTTGTAACTCTATTATACGGCTCGTCTTTTGCAGAGGGGTAAACCATGATTAGATAGATAGATACATAGATAATTTATTCATTTCCACAATTCACAACTACAAAATTACAAAAAAAATAATATACAATAAAACATAAAGACACATAAATTATAATATAGATGTGTACTGCAGAAATCAGGCTACAGCTCAGCATAATTTTTGCTCACTAGGAGCAAACACTGATTTTCAGCTGTCATCTGTGTGTTTGATTAATAAACTTTTTATAACGAATTTAATGATAATTGTATAACAAGTGTGAAATTTTAGGTAATTTGTCATGGAATCACCTAGAGGAATAAAACATTATAAAAGCTAGAACACTAAACATAATTTTATGACACGTAAAACGATAATATTCCTACGAAAAAAAAAAAAACGGCGAATGTGCGATTTGGAAAGCTAACATCAAAATAAAATACCGGTCAAGTGCGAGCCGGACTCGCGCACGAAGGGTTCCGTATCATCATTTATAAAAATGGCAGAGAAATCATATATTTTGTCCGACTCGTCAGCCAGTTTTTAGTATTTTTTGTTATAGCGACAATAGAAATATATCATCTGTGAACATTTCAACTATCTAACTATCACGATTCATGAGAAACAGCCTCAGAAACATTATCTACAAAAACGAGCAAAAATATCACGTTTTTTGTATGGGAGCCCCCTTAATATTTATTGTATTCTGGTTTTTAGTATTTGTTGTTATAGCGGCAACAGAAATACATCACCTGTGAAAATTTCAACTCTCTAGCTAACACGCTTCATGAGATACAGGCTGGTGACAGACGGACGGACGGACAGATAGACAGACAGCGAAGTCTTAGTAATAGGGTCCCGTTTTTTACCCTTTGGGTACGGAACCCTAAAAACAAACTAGAAACTTGGGCCCGTATTTATAATCAGCTCTCAAGAGTGACAGCGAGTTTGAGTTCGTATCAGAAACTGCATTTTAGTACAAAATGACCTGTCAAATCCATACTTAATATTGCTCTCAATCTTGAGATCGCTTCATAAATACGACCCTAACAAGACGAATCTCTTGCATTTTAAACCAAACCAGTTAAGCCCTTTACCTACACACGTGTAAAAGAGTGTTACAGATAGTTCCTTGTAACTAAACAGGATGTAATTTCAATTAGGACATGAGCGATTTGTTAGACGTGTTTAAATTATTTACGGCAATGTAAATTACATGGGTATGTATCATGGACAAATAAAACAAAGAGGACTTATAACCTCCCTTATAAACTGCGTACACTGCTTACTTAGCAGTGCCATCTATTGACATTAGCGAAATATTGTGTAAACTGAATATATATTTTAATTCAGATGTTTTAAACAGCATTTCTCATTGTGTATTTCTACTTTAAAAATCTTAAAAGATAATTTGGATCAAGTTGTTATTGATTTTTTTTTCATTTCATGACCTAGGTATATTAATAACGGACCCTTCGAGCGATATGCCAGCGCCATCTAGGTTTGCTCGCACTTTGACCTTTTTATCGAGTATCAAGGTACGCTCTCTAGTATGGCGGTTAGCAGTCCTCTAGAGTAATTAGTCCATGGTACGTACGTAGGTGGTAGTTGGGAAATAATTTAAGTGCGTAAAAACGTCTTTTTATCCAACTGATAGAAATGTGTTTATAAGCCTATACTAATGTACCTATATTTTATTTATGCTCCAGAGACGCGTTGACCAATTTTGATTATTCTCAACTCAAGTCACTAGAGAACGAACTTAACCAAAGAAAAATTATGGAAAAATCCATTACAAGAAAAATCAGATTCTGGTCAAAAATAAAACCTTCTCAACT
>JARACY010007048.1:0-10580 GCA_029255725.1 Scrobipalpa atriplicella
AAACTACACTGAACATAAAAACTATGAATATCATTATTTTGGAATTTCTCCTAATTTTAATAAAAATACTACTTGCGTCTTTGAAGCGACGCTATCATACTAGATCAACATTATTACCGTATTAAATTTATTCAAATATTATCTTAAACCCTATAATAAATTGATAAATGTGTTATTGTTGATAGATTTACTCGTAATTACAGAAATCTCTTGGAGTGTGATACTTTAAGGTTGACCAACGAAATTACAGACAAGCCACCTTAGGTCTCACGGTGTGCAACGCACTCTGCTATTTCACTAGGATCTAGTGGGATAGTAGTTGGTGTTATAGGCAACGGTGCTGCTTACCTTCAGGTGGCCCGTATGCTAAGTTGCCACTATATATAACAATTAAAAAAAAAATATAGAACATTTTATTGTTGACTGGCAGAACTGTTGGTCGAATTTGTGCAAAACCAGCCTCGGCTAGGGAATTGCCTTTTTCTTCTATCAAATGGATTGTTCGAATCTACAAACGACCCAATGAACTCATTATGTCAGCATGGTTACAACAACCTATTTATCTGTTTTTGTGTGATTTATGACGTTGTTATTTCAAAATATTAAGTTCCATAAAATTATATTACACCCAACTATCTGTTAGGTACCATTTTTACATTATCATTCGATAATTCGTATACATCCGTAACTGAATAGATATCATTCATTTAGATAATGGTCCGTAGCAATCTTACTGTTTATCTTAAACATAAAAAGTAAAAATAAAATAATGTAAACAAATGTTTTTGAGGATCTTGATGAATGATGGAAATTGGATGAGATCGGTGAAGTCAGAGGAGAGAGCCATGGGAGAGGCCTATGTCCAGCAGTAGACTGATACAGGCTGATGACGATGATGAAAGTTGATGTTTTTTTCGTTTTTCTACCTGTTTTCCTTGGGAAAAGTGGTTCACTTTTATGAGCAGATTCATATCCATCAGCGAGCATGCATACCTATTCCATTTCTATTAGACGTTGTAATGCCTCTTACAAATTTTCATGCAAATCTTGCAATTTAAAGAGATATCGGTTTCTAATATTGTTGTAGGTAGTTGTTTTAACTCAAGACAATCGCTCAGCCATACTTGTGGTTGTGCGTACACAGACACGCGCCTTTGTCTGCGTTACTACATAATAATAACAGGTTTATTATGGCGAACTCGCGCACACTAAAGGCATTTTGCGTGTAGAACGTAGATACATTTACACACCCAAGTAGTCGAGATCGTGAGATAGGTATAACAAAATTTAATCAGAGTAAATAAATGGTTTATGTACTTGTTATCAATATTTTATTCACACTTATCAACCGATACATATAAGATAGAAACCGTGAGGTTGATAGATAGTTCATTATTTCTTCATAAATATTGCTTATCAAGAGCCATATGAATAATATTAAATTTTGAAACACGAATATGTTTTTTCTTAAGTAAATATCCTTATATTCGGAAAATGAGTGTTAAAAAATTACAAAAGAATATTTTAAAAACCCAATTGAAATTACCCAATTTTTTTCATGCAAGGTTTCTCTTTCTTCTAAAATAATCCCTCGCAGTTCTAGCACCAACTTTAATTCCTTCCCATGTTTCAAAACCAGCTTGCCTTATAAACCTGGGATCCACCAAGAAACCTGCACCTGTACCTAAACCAAATCTGTATCCAGGCAATTCGTAAGTATATGAGAATGGTACTCCTACACTTAAAGCATAATCTTGAGCAGATCCAGAAGCTTTATACAGGACGGCCGCAGTGTTTCCAACAGTATAGTCTGGATTCCAGGACTTCTTCACCTTATCTATAGCTGATGCCATTTCAACGCCAGTCAAATGAAGAGACAGACTATTTGGAGGTAAGGCATCTGATCCGTAACCGTACAAGATCATGCTTCCAAAACTATGGATGTCTAAGAAGAGCTCCGTCCTATCCAAATTTTCGAGTAGAATTTTCCTGATGATAGCAGTTTCTGGTTCGGAGAATGCACCCTTGCCATGAAAGACCTCAGAGCAGACCAAATTACTGGAGTACGATGACCAGTGGAAGTCGAAGTTTCTGTTTAGATCAACTCCAGAACAGATATTGGCAATCATGTAACCGGTGGCTCTGTTTTTGCGCCATAGACGATTCTGTAAGCAAGAAACGACTTTTGTTTTTACTGTTATATTTATTAGCTCAATATTTTTCCACGCCATTGCCATGGAGGATGGATGAGAAATAACGGCTTGAAAAGACAAGAGATAGGTAGGTATACTCGTACATCAACGTAATTTTCTGTCTGATAAATGGATAAGAAATAGGCTGTTTTAAGATTAGGGCTTTCATAAAATGCTCAGTAATACAATGTTCTGACATCACTATCAATCAACAGAAAAAGAAATTACTCATTTATGTCAGTACCATGGTTACCTCTTACCTCTTTATGAGTGAAGACATACCCATCAGGGTTGGCAATAGGTAGAATGATCCAGTCAATGTCCTGAAGGAGATCTTGCTCCTGCACGTCTATGACCAGTTTCTCGATGGCATAGAGGGTCGCTGGTAAGGTGATCCATTCTCGAGCGTGGATCAGAGACTCAATCAAGACAACTGGTTTGCTGTGGTCCTGTCAAAATTTCAAGGAAGTCGTGAACTATAATTGAACTACATGCTAGTGTTTAGCACATGCCTGCCATATCTCATGTGCAGTCGTATAACCTGTAAGTGTCGTTGAGGGGCTTTGTTACAAACTTAGGTATTTTATAAAATTCGTCACTTGGTCCAGACGATTAAAATTTAATTCCTTAAAATAATAAACTAAAATTAATTTTAGGTTGTGGAATATATTTTACCTGAAACTTTGTAGTAGATATCTTCAAGTATTTAATTGGCCTTCCTTCGAAGCTATGACCACCGACGACCAGAGAAACCACGTTTGGATAAGCAAGAGCTAACAGATCAAGATAGTCGTTAACCTGTAACAAAAGGAAATCATACATACATATATAATCACGCCTTTATCCCTAATGGGGTAGGCAGAGCGTAAACGACCTAAAAAAAGGTAGTTCCGCCACGTCTGACAAGTTTTGAGGGTTATTCCAGATTGATCTGTATATTGCTATAGTGACAGGTTGTCAGCCCATCATCGCCTAAATTACAATACTGAAACCCTCGAATCCCTTAGCTGATTTTTACAGCATGCCCGGGAGGGAGGAGATGCAGCTGGCACATTCTATGTTTTTCTATCACTCCCAGTCCAGCATGGAAGCAAAAGGAAATCAAATAGAAAGTATACAAATGGTATCCCGAAACAAAAACTGAAACGGGTAGAGAACTCAAAAACAAATGAATGGTGGTAAAAACCCGTCAAAATAATAGTCATATGGGTAGCTCAGTAAACGAAAAAAAAAAAACTTATACAAATTGTTTCATGGAAGTGGTTTAGGGAAGTCATTTTCTTTTTTTATTTCCCAGAAGAATTTCTTTGTGAAAGTAGTCCAGTTTCGTTGATTGAGTGGGTCCCTGTCTTAGTTTTTGGGACACCTTCGCTTGGCAACCTGTAAAATCCTTTAAAAACTCTGAAAAATAGTTACGACGATGATGCTTTATATTATGCATGCATGGTTTCTTAAAACCTAATAACCAAAACTGTTATTTACCTCTTCATATTTATGAATCTTGTCAAAGCTTAATCTTCCAAAAGACTCATTTGAACTTCTGATTGCTGCTTCTTCAAAGAGGTTATCTTCTAAGTCAAGAAGCCTGAAATATAATGATAACTTTTAGAATCGCCATTTATAACAAATGCCTTGCAAAATTCCTATTTGAAGTAATACTAATACTTACTCTTTCACATTACTGATCTCAACCTGATACGCCACCCCAGCTTCATTCAGCAATTCCTCAAACTGTTGTTGTCTCTCTCTAGCAACCAGCACCTGGCCTGGTCTTCCCGGGAGAGCATGAGACCAAACATCAGCGGATATTTCGTTGAGAATCTCGTTCAGCTGCTCTGTTTGGTGTGTGTCCTTGACTGTAATTTGGTATAAGGAGTATCTGAAATGGAAAATAAATTACTTCTATATCATGTTTCAGTTTCAGCCTGCATTGTCCTAAGCAAATTAAGATAAATCTGGCATAAAGTGGTTCACAAAAAGACAAATATCAACTTAGTATTCTCCCCTAGGACTTCCGAATTGAGAGCCATGTTCAGGCCACTAGACCACAGAGACTGTGACTTACCCATCATATATTTCGTGTTTAGCTACAACCACACCAAAAATAAGAACCACACTAAAAACCCAACGCATGTTGATGTCCTCTCTCGATCCAATATTCGCGCAGATTGTCATTAATTTAATATCTAAATTAGGTTTAATGTTATCTATATCGGTTATCTATTGAATTAACCAATATAACCAGATATTGGTTAAATCGATCATCAGTTATTGTGAAATGAACCGCATGTGACCCTATTTGGAATTACTAAATCACAACATGCGGAGGCATTAATTGTGTAATTTACATAGGGATGTAATCAGTAATAAAAGTAATTTAATCGTAATTATTTTAGTACTTGAAAAATTAACTGATGTAATTATGTACTGTTTTATCGTTTGAAATGTTAGATTTTCATTGTTTTTTTTTTGGGAAGTCCTCCTAGCCGATCTTCAGTGACTGCGTCAAATTTCTTTGATATCAACAGGTTGGTCAAAGAAATTGGCACTATAACCGATAGAGGCAGTTATTCCGAGGGTATCTCTTTCACATCAAATTAGGGTTTTTATGAAGATGATCAGAGCACTTTCAAATTGCACAAGCAAATTTTTATTTACTGCTACACCTTTTGCAATCATAATAGTCCTAATTTGTAAGTTTTGCAATAGCTACATGAAAAACACGCAATTTTTTTTATCTTCTAAGCCACTTTGATAAAATCAGGGCTGCCCTCAGAGTGTTCCATAGACGAAGTTTCAAATCCTGCTTTTTGCTTCGAAATTTTAAAAAACGTAGAATAGATTATTGATTATTTTATTATTATCTGGAATATAATAGGTAAATCTCAAATAGAGAAATACGAAAGAGTATTGTTTAGGTGATGGGCTCTGTTACTACAGTACCTAACATAGTGCACTACTCGTTCTCCTATTTGAAACAATAATTTTATTTTTATTTTTTTTATTTTTGTGGCGGAAACGTTTTTTTAGTAAGCTATACTGAACTAAACTTTATATCTGGCTGTAAAATAAACTAAACTTCTGCAAGTTCGTGTTAATTTCACATCAGGTCTTGCTTCTGTTTTGCATAAATTCGCCGTTAACTTCCAACGTTATTGTTTAAGTTTAACAGTAACTATGGACGACAATACAATTAAAAATCCGCAATAAATGCTCTTTCTAGATGTAATTTATTTACCTCTTTGTTACTGATAGCTTCAAAAATAGTGTAATATCAAATGTTAATAAAACTATTTTTAACGGATTTAAGTTGTTTTTATTTAATTTATTTAATTTTGAGTTAAAATTGTGCAAACGTTAGAAAACATGTAAATTAAATACTTATTTTGAAACTATAGATACTTCTTTGAAGTCCGGTAAGAACAGCATCATTCTGTCTTTTAGGGATTAAAAAAGGGGCATTACTTAGCGTTCCTTGTGAACATAATACTTTGCACTGTCTGTTCTCACCAATCCGCTTATAAAGGAGACGCCTTTGTGCAGGAGTGGACTCATGCATTGTCCAAAGGTGATATATATATAAACTGGTATTTGATGGAACTGGGATGCGACCATGGAACTTAGATGCGAAAACTGAACAACCAGGCTTCGTGACACTCTTTAGGGAGACTGACTAAGTTGACGTATATAGGCTGTTGATGATTATGATGA
Organism: Scrobipalpa atriplicella; assembly: GCA_029255725.1. Classification (NCBI taxonomy): domain Eukaryota; kingdom Metazoa; phylum Arthropoda; class Insecta; order Lepidoptera; family Gelechiidae; genus Scrobipalpa; species Scrobipalpa atriplicella. Next base: position 5,904 of record JARACY010007048.1, read on the forward strand.
CGAAACTTTCCCGATCTATTTCGTAAGGTACCTAATATATATGGGCGTAATTTTATAAAATAACAACGTTGAATAAAATCACCATTTCGCGAACCATGTAACACCGCAGCTCTAAACATAATGAGGTCATTGCGTGACGACTGACGCAGTCTTGTTAGTACACGGTGAATAACAACCCGGTACTTACACCGCCGAACAAAAGCTGAATGAAAAACAAACGGGCTGGAACGTGTGCAGCTGTGGTGACATCTAGGGGCCGTTTCATGAAACTACTATTTACAAACGAAAAGGCAATGGACAACTTTGATGTGCATTTTGCGTTAGAGTAGTAATTTCTTACGTCATATTTCTCGTACGTCAAATCGTACTCGCATTTTTTTATATTAGATTTTTTTGAATGTTGAATTTATATATGTAAATGCTAATCTAATTGGTGAGGAGTAATTTTATTTTATTAAAGATATTCATACTATTAACTAGCTAAAATTAAAAAGTAAAAAAAAAAAACCCTTCCCCCCTGGGAATGTAACCCAGATCCTCCGGATCGAAAACAGCTCAGACCACTAGACGACGAGCATTTACACGCCTAAATTCGGGTACTAAATTTCAGCAATGAAAAATAAAACTAACCCGAAACAGCACCCAGGGACTAACTAATACCCAAATTGTAGTTTGGCGAAAACCGCAAACAAACGAAGTGCTGCTATTACAAGCACTGGGGCAAAACAGATGTTTATTAGTTTTTGGGACCTATTCAAGGAAATTCGATTGGTATAAACAGAAAAAAAGGATTGTGCATGTACAGTCGTCGTGTCAAACAACGCAAAAATAAATACCTATTACTAATTCTTGTTCCGTCTTATGTATAGGTACGTGTTACCATTTGATGAACGCTCTTGTCCTTAAACCACCTGCTCTGATATAGTTTGTGTTACGAAAATGACTTTTACATTTAATAACCTTCAGTTAAGCAGCAACTGGTATATACGACGTTGTTACCCTTCCAATTCAACATGGAAGCGAAACCAAATAAAATTCTGTAATCAAAACTATCTCCATGCCGAAACAGCGCTAGTAGTACAACTATTAATAATGCTGGTACAAAACAGATGTTCGCCGCAGATTCTGGAAACTTCGCCAGCAACAAAAGGCCGAAAGATTAAACCATTAACGCTAAAAACAAGACCGCGGGCTACGAAGAAAACAATTTCAGGCAGGGTCCTCAAGAAGACGCGAGTTACACCGTGGCGTAACACATGAAAGGGGCACTTACTTTTTAATATTAGAAAAAGGTTTGCACTTGACTTTACACTAGGTTAGGGATGGCAGTGACAGAGTCGACGATGGAACAAGCTCTCGTACCGATGGAACACAGATACAGCCCGCTATTTGGGGCCGGATTCCGGTGAGAGAGTGGTCGCGAGCCAGGCGGCCCCTTGCGAAGCCTTCCACCGTTTTGCTGGGATCGTTGAGCCGGACTTATTCATTACTAGTACTAACCTTTATCTTACCGAGGTTTTTCCCAAAGATCAATTATATCGTTTTTAGTCTCTCAGATCTTTCCAAATCTCTAACTAACCTATCGAAAGTTAGAGTGAATAGTCTGCTTCTGGGTGAACTTTCCTCATCCTAGCTTCTTGTCTAACTATGTTTTCTTATTTATATTTTATTATCTTTGACTTAGACTAAACTTACAGCAAAAGCTTTAGATCGAACAATCTGAATAAGTAGTTCAGGAAAACTTAGATACGACTTGCTCTTTATTTCCTAGTCGTTCTGTATAAAACTTGGTACAAATATTTTGTAGCTGCGGTTACGAGATTTCATTTGCGTCATGGACGCTGGAAAATTTGCATGGAAGAACTGCCTAAAACTCAAAGCTGTTGATTAGAAAGTTACAGCATGGTTTAACTACATCCAATTTTATTCAAAACTCGTTCCTTCCTAGCTTCAAACGACATATTCATATTTAAATTTATGGCCGAACTTGTAATAGTTAAGGCAAGGCAATATAAGTTTCCATTGTTATAGTTTGAGAACTTGCCACTTTTAACGGCTACAGTTTATAGTGTTTGCATAGTGGTGTGTTTTGAACCGTTTTAGATTTTGTATAGGGTAGAGATGGAAGGTATGAAAACAAATTAATGTTATTATGCTTGCAATTGTCGGCACTTGAAATCCTATTGTTATGTTGTTGTTAATTCTTGTACTTTGCGAATGTTGATTATTTCAGCAATACAATTTCAGTAGTTAAGTTTTTTTTTATTGATAATGGATTTGTTCTTGACTCTAATCTTAGGTCAGGGAAAACAGAGACAGAGTCGACGATGGAGCGAGCTCACCCAGAAGATGCCTTTTCAGTGTTTGCTTTAACTTTCAAGATTTGAGGGTTGTGCATTCGGAAACACATAATGGTTGATTTGTGTGAGCCGGATTATCAAATTTAAAAAATCTGTAATTTTAAATATACCTTATTTAAAATCTAGCTCTTTCAAAATCGCAAATATTTATTTTTTAAATTGCTCCAGTTTTTTATCCTTCCACTGAATCCATGAAATGCAAAAGAAACTCAGTTACTTCTTAAATAACTGTAAAACCCCTTAATAAATTCTAGCACAAAGCAGGCGAGGGGTTAAAGAACAAAATAAAATTTTATTTGTTACACTGCGACCTATTTCACGAACCATTGATTTTATTTCGTATAATTTTATTGCAGTCAAAGTGGTTTATTGCGTTGAAAGGCAATGGATGCTGAAATAGTAGAAAAGAAGACAGTCTTAGACTATTACGGCTCCAGCAGATTATTATATATGCAGATGAATATCCATTATTTCACTACTACTACTACTTTGTGAAGACATTATAGTACGGGAAAAAAAACAGCTCCTAAATGTGTTATCAGCTATTGCATTTTGTATGGGAGGTCATTTGTTATGTTTCTAGAGAAATGTTGTTCAGTTTCATGCTCAGATTCACTTCTTTCAGGTGGCGTATAATCCTTTTTGTTACACCCTGTATATTCCTTGAGAGAAGTTATTCAGTTGCATAGGCAGATACATACCTATATCTATATCTCTAATGTTACACGTTGCATGACTTGAGTTTTTCAGTTAGATGTAAAGTATCTATCGGTACCAATAACGAACAAGATTGTAATTGAAAATCTAAAAAAGAATACGGAAGTTTGTTTAAGTTTGTAACCAAAACATCGGACATACGTGGCAAGAAGCAAACTTAAAGTTTTTCTCGTACTAAAACTTGTTTTGTTTACTTTCAGGAAGTCGGCGAATCTTTACGTAGAAAGATAGAGACTTTGAAACATAAGAGATGGCGAATTTGTTCGGTGTATTTGCTGTATTGTGTAAAAAATAAAAACACCCCAAAATAGGTCCATTTCGTAGCCAGGATTCGTAGCTATGGTACATAAGTCGTAGCTTGGTCGTAGCACGAATTGTAGCTATTGCCTACGAGTTTCTTGGTTCTGTAAAATTTTTCTCCTCTCCAAATAATACAAAAATACGAAAAGAAAAACGCACTTTTCTTATGTTACCTAGTGTTTTGTTTAATTTTTGCACGGGATTTTCCGCTTGTATCCAACAACTTATATAACCAAAACGCTGAGTCAAGCTGACAGGAAGTGCGAGTTGGAAAAACTGGAGCAATTTAAAAAATAAATATTTGCGATTTTGAAAGAGCTAGATTTTAAATAAGGTATATTTAAAATTACAGATTTTTTAAATTTGATAATCCGGCTCACACAAATCAACCATTATGTGTTTCCGAATGCACACCCGTCAAAATAATAGTCATATGGGTAGCTCAGTAAACGAAAAAAAAAAAACTTATACAAATTGTTTCATGGAAGTGGTTTAGGGAAGTCATTTTCTTTTTTTATTTCCCAGAAGAATTTCTTTGTGAAAGTAGTCCAGTTTCGTTGATTGAGTGGGTCCCTGTCTTAGTTTTTGGGACACCTTCGCTTGGCAACCTGTAAAATCCTTTAAAAACTCTGAAAAATAGTTACGACGATGATGCTTTATATTATGCATGCATGGTTTCTTAAAACCTAATAACCAAAACTGTTATTTACCTCTTCATATTTATGAATCTTGTCAAAGCTTAATCTTCCAAAAGACTCATTTGAACTTCTGATTGCTGCTTCTTCAAAGAGGTTATCTTCTAAGTCAAGAAGCCTGAAATATAATGATAACTTTTAGAATCGCCATTTATAACAAATGCCTTGCAAAATTCCTATTTGAAGTAATACTAATACTTACTCTTTCACATTACTGATCTCAACCTGATACGCCACCCCAGCTTCATTCAGCAATTCCTCAAACTGTTGTTGTCTCTCTCTAGCAACCAGCACCTGGCCTGGTCTTCCCGGGAGAGCATGAGACCAAACATCAGCGGATATTTCGTTGAGAATCTCGTTCAGCTGCTCTGTTTGGTGTGTGTCCTTGACTGTAATTTGGTATAAGGAGTATCTGAAATGGAAAATAAATTACTTCTATATCATGTTTCAGTTTCAGCCTGCATTGTCCTAAGCAAATTAAGATAAATCTGGCATAAAGTGGTTCACAAAAAGACAAATATCAACTTAGTATTCTCCCCTAGGACTTCCGAATTGAGAGCCATGTTCAGGCCACTAGACCACAGAGACTGTGACTTACCCATCGT
>JARACY010007049.1:0-10566 GCA_029255725.1 Scrobipalpa atriplicella
AGTTTAGGCATGAGTAATCTGTGGTTTAGGTTAGGAGATGGATCTGTGGGATGGACTGACAACAGCGATAAGTGTTTTTTTAAGACTATTTATTATGTGCAAAAATATTTTTTTAAAAGACATATGTGCAGAAATGGGTTAAACTTTTGACGCTTACCTAAACCATCATATAACACAGGTTATCTATAGGCGCTGCGTGGTGCCTGTATCAACCGAAATAGGTTACTCCTTAGGTGTAATCTGCGGAACCCTAAAAATACTGTGACGACACCGCTACCGTGTTCGTTATCCACCAATTTCGTGCTCGTAGAACGTAATCTCGTTACAGAAACAACTTATTCCATAAAGTCGGGGAACGAATTAAAAAAGACTTCCCAACTTTTTTTTCTTTTAAAGAGGGTAAAATATTAATGGTCTTTGTTAAGAAGCGACGATTGTTACTGCTTTGTAGGCTTTGCAATTTTTTTTCTTTGGTTCATGATCCGGTTTCATCGTTAGAAACTTTATTTTTGGTTACCGGAAATGTACTTTCGGTTTTGAAAAAAAAAAAATTAAAGAGGGGTCGGTTTTGATCCGGAAATACTTTGAGTTAGGCACTTTTAATTTCCTGGTGATATTTTCATACCAGTGTCCTAAGTTGTAAGATTATTTTTACAAAAGGATGGTGAAGGCAGTGAAAACTGTAGGTACATTTTTTTGTGAGATTTAACTATGTAGATACAGTTCTCTTTTATGTTTCTAACAAAAAATATATAAAATCTGATACCGGTGATAAGTGCCTCTGATCTAAACATCGGCCCCCAACAACCCTACAAAATATGTCTCTGACTTCCAAATTACAAAACCGCCAGAAACAAGTGCATAGCTCACTCCCCGCTGTGCTCTCCGAAACACAAATTTAATAAATTCCAAGACGCGGCAGCATAATCGAATCCTGTGCCCGAATCTCGTTTGAGAAAATTAAAAAAATATGGCCGCGATGGAGGCTGAACGTCGACGCAATTCGTAACGTAATCTGTATTATGAAAGACTGTGAACTTCTTAATAAATATATATACTTTTTGGTAGTATAAACGTTGGGATGTTAAGTACTTCAAACATAAACATTTTATTTTACGTAGACAGTGCTACGAAATGTGCTACAGCGTGTGCTACCTATTACGCAACTATAGACGCAAGAGTATTAACCGTACAGACAGTTGCTTAGCTTTTCACACAACTTGAAGACTTATATGATTTTTTGTATTCACTTTCCGGGTAGGCATTGCAACGTCCACTTAAAACAATTTAACGCTTCTTTGAAGAGTATCTCAGAAAATTGACATGAAAGTTTTTTTTTTCTATTAGCTGAACAAGACTAAGTTTCACTACATTCCAATACTTTTCTCACTATGTACCCCCTTGTCCAAGTTTGCTTAGGCCCATCTTCACTACATAACAGCATACACGGCGTCAGGAGGTCCCAAGATTACACATTCCATCACGACAGGGTCCCGCGGTCAGAGATTCCGGCACTTCTGAAACTATTTGCATGTTATCATTCTACTTCCGGGATTTGAAAAATGTGTGACTTTACGAGATTATCCAGCCTTGATATTAACGTGCAAGCAGTATTCATAAAAGAATATGTAAACTGCTGATTTTTGTTTTTTAGAACGGTGATGGATATTTTTTTCTATTTTATCACAATCAGTAAAAAACAATAAAACAAATATTCAGCCTGCCTATAGATGTAGTTTTATGCATTGAATTCAAACATTCATAAAAATAAAAAATAAAACATTTTATATGTAAACGATATCACAGACAACAGGTACCTACAATACATTTTCGTAATACCAGAAATGATTAAAATACTCACATAAAAAACTTTTCACATTCATACGAATTCGCAGACAATAGCAAATAGGTATAAAAAAAACTTCATATTACAAAATACCAGGAATAAATAAATGCTCGGCCGAATATGATATCTGCAAACAGATTTCGCAATGTCAATAACCGGGCTCACGAAGTTACATGTTTGCGCATCAGGGATTCGAACCGAAACCTCTGTAGTTTGATTGGTGGTAACTGCGAGGTGTAATCGATATAGTCAAAGTGAAATTACGGTTATCATGAATGTGTTACTTATAGTGGTATGTGCTTCTGAAAGCACGCTATTTAGGTTGATAAGTAGTTCTTAGCCAGGAAAGCTCCAAAACTTGGCAGCTTCGCAGATTTCTTTGTGGGTAGAGATAGATAGACGAAAGACTCGGGACTCTGACTCCATCGCTATAGGTATTTAGAATCAAGATCTAGCCAAAATCAAATAAAAAATCTAATAAGGTCCTTTCATATTAAGTACTTTAGGTTGTGGAGATGCACTAATTGCCTTATTTTTATCTACCTAATGTAATGATTTCTTTACAGCTTCATTTTAACTGAAACATTCTCCGCTTAGTTTTTCAACCGCAGTTTCTGTTTAACCACGTTTCATCCTCGCCAACTGTTTGCCCACGTCTGGGCTATATTACCCGCGGTGGATAAGTTGGCCAGCGGTGCTGTTGTTGTTTCAACCCTCTCGCACTATTACTTCCGGGTACCCAGCAGGTAATTAATCCTGTGTTTTATCTACAGCCTTTTCGTTCAATTCGGTCATATGCTAACAAACCATCGTCACATCGATGTAGTTCCCTTCCAAAAATTTGTCATACGCTGCAAAAACTGCCTTTAACTAGACTAGATCATAGACGCTCTGCCTACCCCGTGAGCCTGTTTGCCTATGTCTTGGGCATATAATGCAGTGGCTAGGCTGGGCGGTGGATGGTGGTGTTGTTTTAACCCTCTCGCACTATTACGAGTACTTCCGGTCACCTTACGAGTAATTAACTTGGTGTTTTATCAGGCTGCAAGTGATAACAAACTTCTGCTTCTCGCAGTTAATTATTATTGAGTAATTTAAACGAAATAATGGCTAGCCTTCGGTATTATAGAGAAATACCTACTCATTCCTGTACCAAATATTATCTTTGACAGACGTGGAGTATGGATGGGCTATACGCTAGCTAGACTAGACATCAATTGTACCTATGTAAAAATATATGGTATCCACGTTTTAATACAGTTTTAATATTGATCCCAAAACAAAACCCTAGGCCCGTATTTATAATCAGCTCTCAAGAGTGACAGCGAGTTTGAATTCGTATCAGAAATGTCAATTCAGTACAAAACAACCTGTCAAATCCATACTTAATATTGCTCTCAATCTTGAGCTTGCTTTATAAATACATACATACATACATACATAAATCACGCCTTTATCCCTAATGGGGTAGGCAGAGCGAAAACGACCGAAAGGTCGTTCCGCCACGTCTGACAAGTTTTGAGGGTTATTTCACATGGTCATGTGTATTGCTATTAGTGACAGGTTGTCAGCCCATCGCCTAAATTGCAATACATTAAAACCCTCGAATCCCTTAGCTGGTTTTTACAGCATGCCCGGGAGGAGATGCAGCTGGCACATTCTATGTTTTTTCTATCACTCCCAGTCCAGCATGGAAGATATTTATAAATACAAGCCCTAGATTATATCATAAAACCAATATAACATAAAACTACCCATAACTATTACTGCAAACCTCGACCAAATTTGTACCTACAAGACGATCTTATTGATACAAACTAAGAAGCTACAAGGGTCTTGCAAACAGACCAATAATAATCCGAGAAGTTACAGACAAACAGTAACCCCAATTAAATGGATCGTTGTATACATAGGACCACCCTAAGAGACCGGCCAGTCTTTTCAGAGGTTTCAGTGCGGAATGATCTTGGAGGGTGATTTGAAAGATTTTGAATTTGAAACACGGTGAGGCTTTATGGCATTTGCCTTTTTGTAATTTTGTAAAGGTCAGTTTGAAATATTGTCATTTTACAAACCTACTAATGTGTATATAGGGTCACCCTAAGGGACCGGGCAGTCTTTTCAGTACGTAATGCTTTTGAGGGTAATTTGAATTATGATAATATGACTTTTATGTTGCGAAAGAGATAGTTTTGAACCAAAACGTCAGATTATATTTGTCAAACAAGTTTTATAATTATTTGAAGTGATAATCTTTATCTTGATAAATAAATTTAGTGCACTTTATGCGCAATCATTAATGCTACGAAGAAAATAAAATAGAAAAATATTTGTCAACTTTATCCGCACTGATTCGCTCAACTTACAACAAAACGGAAAGCTTCGAATTTTCTAGAACTTTTCCACGAGAAAATAAGCTTCTCCAGCCTTCGAAATATACAAAAGCTGCTTTGCAGAGACCTTGACCGAAGCATTTGATATTCTGAGTTTTATTCCGACGCTATATGGAACAACCTTGACCGTAGCTCGCTTAGAGGGATATTTACACTGGCAGCAATAGACGGAGCAGTTATAATTGTAAATGTAGCTGTAAGCTCCCCAAAGAAAATAAAATAATAAAATGAAATAAAAGATAATCCCACATATAAACTAGAGACCTTGCGGACGTGTTAGTTAGATGCTTAAATAAGTATTTATCGTGACAATATTGATACGTATTCTACTGTGACGCATACAAGTATTTTATTAAAATACTTAGGTGACTTTATTTTGTTTGTCAATACTTAGCCTAAGCCTAAGTAAGTAAGGAAGGTGACCCGACCCACCTACTGCAATATGAAATTCAGAATTGAACTAAAGATTTTATACTACACCTATTCAGAAAGTATATTAGTTCTTACTTGAAAAAAGGGAAGAAAGTACGTAAATCCAGACGAACGAATATGCGGGCGGGAAAATTATATGGGATTTACTTTCTCCCCTAGGGGAGAAAGTATTTTCTCCCCTCCTTTGTTTTTTTTTTAATTCATAATTCAAAACAAGAAACAGGCGGATGCCAAAAATCAAAAAGTTTGTATCTCGAAGCCCACAAAATGATACTGGCCACTTACATTTTTTGGCAGTATGTGGTTTGCTTCATTTGCCTCTTTTATATTTTTAAGTAAAAAATATGGCAAAATCAACATGTCCGCGCGAATTATTTTTCGTTCTTTGATTTATTTGACTTTTTAAATATAAATTAAGTGTTTAGTGTTTTCGATGTAATGTGTAACAGTGTGTAACTGTATTAATAATGTGTTTTGTTTGTTTGTGTTCTGTTCGAATGGATGATGACACTTCAAATGTTCTTAATATATCTTCTCATGTAAGTGATATCATTCTTTATCTTACAAGGATTTTTAATTATATTTTCCTCATAGGTGTAGTATAAAGCACTATGTATAACTCGGAAGAAAATGCGATTCCCAACTCGTGTGTATTGAGGCCCTCAGCTGCGCTTCGGGCCTCAAACTACACCCTCGTGGGAATCAGTCATGTTCTCACCTCGTTAAACAATGTACTATTTTGTCATAGTTATTGTAAAAATCATTGTCATAATACATTATTATTACAAAATGTGCTAAGTACACGACTAGTTTTAAACATATTACTACGCCGTAGCAATTTTCTACGCCATTTCAATCAGCTGATGTAACCGTCTGTGTAAAAACACGTTCACTGGAACATTTACTTTGTAGGTTTTATTTGTAGTATAAGCTTATACGTTTGGCCTTTCTGTCGGTAGTTGGAAATACTTCGCGAGAGGCAAGGCAATCTCTACAAGTAATAACGGTTTCACGTGATCAAACTCATAAAGTTAATATTTTGTTTGAGAGTCAAAGAATTATGAGACTGAAATATTTCGTCTCATATAACTATTAGGTACGCGTGAAATATTCCTAACAGTAACATGTAATAAATACTTAAGGAATTAGAAAGGAAATGGGCACAACGAGAAAGCAGAACAAGTTGCGCAAAAATTTGTACAATTTTATTTCAAAAATACTTTCATTATTTCATATTGTTGCATTCTGCAACATATTGAATTCATACCTACTTAACATACATCAAAATGCTACCTGAAATCTCCCTACCTTAATCCCCCAAACCCAGGGACAGTTTGACATGAATTGAATAGATTCAAAATTGCAAACGGTTTTGAAAAACTTTCCCTCCAGGATCCCGACGTCCTTTCGCTCCCCTCTAAGACCCTTTATATCATGTTTGAGAGCTAATTATTCCTCATATTTGGATACCCAGGGGAGTTTGAAAAGCAAATAGCAATGGCCGAAAGCTTTAGACGTTTTCAATTAGGGAAATTTGGTAAATATTAGGTATTACAAAGGTATTATGGTGTTTTGCGTCTGAAATCTGAATTTATGACTGTATTTTGGTAATTAGCGATAATTGTTATTGAACGGTGCTAAATAGTTTCAGATCATTTTAGCGATATAATAAATAATGTCTATTTTAAATTGCAGCGCTATTGTAAAATTAGGATTTATAGTAGTCAAATGTATTTAATAAACTGTTAAGTTTTTTTTTATGATTCTCCCATTTAAGGAAAGGCAAAGTTTTTCAAAACGTTTCGTAATTTGAAATTGTAAGTTGTCAGTTACGTGAGATGATAAAGGAGTACGTAACGATGAGGTATCGCACCACGCGTTACACCTCACTTACAAACTCGTTATTAAAATCGAATGCATATCCATAAATAGCCGTCATCATATCCCCTCCCTTCCCCGGTCCCGATAAACTTGTATAAAACTGAGGGTTGGTTCCTTTTATTTGCATCCAATATCGAATAGAGATGTCCATATATCTACTGTGACATTTTCTTGATACAGTGTCTGCTATTACCAGTTACTACTTTTAACCTGTTATTCCCTTATAATTCCTCACATGATTGTAACATAGAAAGATTTTGTGCATTTGAAGGCAAGTTAGATAGACCTATAGGTCATTAAGGCAAATGTGATGTAAGAAAATATACTAAAAGTTCGTTTTTAACATTGCGTTATTGATACCAATGTGTTTTTTGCGGCCCAGTAATTGCTTTTTCTTTACAACATAAAATAAATTCAAATTTAGAAACAGCAAAATAAATGTTTTTAACAAAACAAAATTATAATCTGCTGTTTCCAAAATACCTCTGCCAAGTTGCAAAGAAAAAATAATTAGTTATATGGGACGCAAAAAAGTTGATGTCGATATCACGACGTTTTAAAAAAAAGTTCACCTAGTATTTGTACAGTCCTAATACTCGTATAGCTGATCAATCGGTGATCGGATTTGACGCGAACTAACGAGGTCTAAACGCTTTGACGCAGATGCTCCTTTCAATGGGAGCAATCAATGACTTTTGTATCAAGATACAATAGAACAATGATTCATATAGTAGTAATATTATAACAGTTCTATAAAAGTAGTAAAATTATTATAGTAATTATTATTTACCTATAATTTACAACGTCAAACTTAAATTAGGTTCACCATCAATCAATAGGGATATTATCAAATCAGCTAAGCAGATACTTGCTCTTTTTTAAGTATTTCTTTCTGGCATGCAAGGTTGCCTGGAAGAGATCGCTTAAAGCGATAAGGTCGCCTTTGCGCACATTTAATTTTAAGCTTCTTTAAAATGTATTTTTGTTTATGCGCAATAAAGAGTTAATCTATCTATCTATCTAAGTAAAATATCCATTACTATAAATTAATATTTTTGTCTCGTATTAAAGTAACGTGATAATTTTAATGAATCCCCCATATAGATACATGCATTCCCTACACCGTTAATAATTGTGACAGACAGACAGACAGACGGAAAGGGTTCGGCTAATTATATTCTAAACGTCACTTAGCTTGATGCAATAACTGGTTTTTAATATTCATAAATGCTTTTATTATATTTTTGTGAATGGAAAAGCTTTTGGTATGTTTTCTGTGATGTTGTTTTCACTGGAAATTTGAATATGTAGAGAATGTTCCAGTGGTATGTTTCAGGGTTTTTTTAAAGTTGCGGTTGAACCTTTGAAACTCGACCCAATGTAGGAATTCAAACAAGTAACTACCTACTTATAGCAACATGATTATACTCTGTCAATATAAAATTGTATCACACAAACAGAATTAATAATAATGACGTAGCAAGTCTACGGCGTAGTATACTACGGCGTGCTACGGCGTAGCTTCCGTAGCAGTTTTTGTTTTTTACTTGGAATGGTTTAGCTCTTGACTCTAGACAGCCAAGGTATGTTCTTTAGGCCTTAAATATTACGTTAAAGCGTAATTACATGCCATATTTTACCGTGAAACAGAAAGAGGATGAACTCGTATATTTTGAATAACAATAATATACAACTAATGGATTACCTTACGATATATTTTCATTCAGTTTTTATTTTGTTATTGATTAAATTCATTGCAAATTGTATTTCATTTTGTCATTCCACGTAGCACAATTTTACGCTTCAAGAAGGCATTTCATTATGCAATTAATTTTAACTCTTTAGGGGCTTTTAAATCCGACATAGTTTCAAAGTTGGCTTAAAGAATCTTAAACCGGGGAGTTCCCTAAACAAACCATGAATATTGAAAACGGCTTGCTAATCGTTAAGGGAGGCTTAATGCTGCATGGTTTCAGATGGCAAACAAAATGGACGATAATTTAGTCATAAATAAAATAAAACTCAAATTAAAATGTTTCATTTAGAAAATTGGGAAATTTTAACAATCGGGCAAAACCTATATTATCTTTTGTAAAATAAGCACCTAGGTTATAACTCTTTATTGCCTACATCAAATACTTAGTCTAAACTTATCTGATGTAGGTAGATAAGCAATATACTTATAAAATTAACTTCTGTAAAAATATACTTTAATCTTTCACCAAGTAGCATTTATCTTTTCAAAACTTTGATCATCAGAGAGCTAAATCAAAATCGACTTAAATATTAAACAAGTACATTAAATATTGAAGCTGGAATGCAAAATTTGTATCTCGTCAAAAAGCTTAATGACAAAATAAACTGAATTTTAAGGCGAGCAACTTCGCTCGAACAAATTATTTTCCCATGAGGCAGGCTTTAGTAAGAGACCGTAATTTTTCCTGACGTAAAACGATTCCTTAGATGAGAATAAAAGTAGAAGTATAGCATGAAAATATGAAGATAGTGAAGTCGGATAACGTAATACAAAATATGCATATTAATTTTCTACGTTACAACTTAGTAGATGATTGCTATCCCATTGCTTAAAAAAAAAATGAGCACACTCACCGACTTTACATCCAATATTCTTCTTATGATAATGAACTTTTTAAACTTGAAATAGAAGTTTCACTACTTAAATTAATAAAAACAAATCCAGACTTGACAGGACTTCAGAAGCCTATACAACATGTAACAGAAAGGGTATACGCATCGAGAAATGTGTGAATCTACCCATGAAACTGAACAACTTTCTCTAAGGAACATAGGTCGAAATACGAAAAAAAAATTTTACTTCCCATACTAAATGTGCAGTCAGCTGATGCATTTTGTATGGAAGAATTTTTTTTTGTTTTCGTTTTTCGACCTATGTTCCTCATGGAAAGTTGCTCAGTTTCATGGGTAGATTCACACCTTTCTTAATGCATATACCCTTTCTGTTACACGTTGTATAGTCTAGGTATATTAAGAGAGAACTTTATGTTTGGGCTAGCTTTCAAAAGGTTGTAATTTCAAAAAATCATAAGCTTTAATATTTTTTCTTGAGCGCTTTATCTATGTTGTTTCTACTCTATGGTTGCATCTTTGCAAATTTAATAACGATGCTTTTCGATACTTTATTAAGTTTAAATGGATGAAATGGTTCGTTAAATGACCCTTAAGGGGAGACGTACGCATTTTTCCTCCATCTAATGAATAGGCTTGTGAAATTACGCAGCTTAATTTGAAGTATTTTCCGTATTTTATAAATAAATTGGGTCTCGGAAAAATAATAAAGCAGTAAAAAATAATATTATTTCGATAACAATTCAAAGAAATAATTATTTGTTTTTGATAACATTGTTATTTTCAGAGTTATTTGAAAATTATTTTATATCAATCTTCGTTATAATTTAATCAAAATAGATCTTTTTTCTGTTTTTGCAAATTATTTTTTTGTATAATCAGAAATGTCTGCCACTGATTCAAATTACTAATGAATAAGGCCGTATCAATGACCAGTCAAACAATAACGATCTTTGACCAACATTTCAAGACCTCTTTCCTCCTAACAATTCCTCACATTTTCCTACAAAACTCAATTAGTCAAGTTTCTCCTTATATTGGTTCACCTGTAGCAGTTATTATAATATTGAGTGCCTTTCTTATTCCGAAGATAATTTCCAATTGAAAAGGTATAGAAAAGCTATGAATATTCAGGAAATTGAATCTTTTGAAGAAGTTCAAAGTCGATCGATGACAAAGACTCGAAGAGTTTGTTATGGAAAGAATTTTCCATCATGGATTCTTGTCTTAGTAACTACAATTTTATAATATTGCTCAAAAGTGCAGTTAGAAAGAAATAACTTAGTATTGTTTCAGAAGGTTTATGTCTATTTACTTACTTACCTTTAACCTTTTTTAATCTTTTTTTTTGGGACATACGTTGATACCAACATTAAAAATAATGACTAAATATTATTTATTTTAGTT
>JARACY010007050.1:0-10430 GCA_029255725.1 Scrobipalpa atriplicella
GATTAGTGTAGGGAGAAGTTTGTATAAAATATGTGTTTAGAATAGTTAGGATGTAGAAATGTGTTGAAGTCATAGAGGATTTTAATGATGCCAATTTATGGTAGTTGATAATTGGTTTGATTTTGATTGGACGCCATAGATATTTCAGAATGTGAATAAAAAGGAAGGAAAGATGAAGAGCTATAACATGAAAAAAATTCTCGTCCTGGTCAAAGGTTTCAGTCAAGGATAAATGAGTTTTTCCCTATAACTTCTATTTTCTTATGGTAAACAGTAGCCTATCTGTAATTCCATGACAAAATCAGTCGGTGTACTCAACATCTAAATCAATTTCATAGTCATTCTTGGAATTACAAGCGTAAGTGCTGGTATCTATATCATATAGGTAACCATAAAATTGTATTTTAACTTAAAAACACATTAAATTTTGTAAAAAACTAAAATAATCACCCATAAATATAATATAATTAATATAATTTAATTCAATTAAAATGCAATCAAAACTCCACTAAACTTGTATTTATTAGATGTAAGTGTGTGTGTTTGTTATTGTAAAACTATGGGTTTATGCCTGAAATAAAGATGTTTATATTTCCATGCTGGACTGGGAGAGATAGAAAAACATAGAATGTGCCAGCTGCATCTCCTCTCGGGCATGCTGTAAAAATCAGCTAAGGGATCCGAAGGTTTCAGTATTGTAATTTAGGCGATGGGCTGACAACCTGGCACTATTAGCAATATACAGATCTATCTGGAATAACCCTCAAAACTTGTCAGGCGTGGCGGAACGACCATAGTTTAGGTCGTTTAAACTCTGCCTACCCCATTAGGGATAAAGGCGTAATTATTATGTATGTATATATAAAGATGTTTCATATTTATTTATTTATTTATAAAGACTTCAAGAGAGGTATGTTACAGACATTCTATATAGTCATTCTATTGTAATCTGATTCCATCGTCGACTCTACATTTGTATCATATGCATAGGCAAAAAAGAAAACCCATAGTAAAAGGAAAACATCATCTCTAGCTTAGAAGCATTCAACACTAATCTAACCATACCTCCTAAGATCAACAACCTCATACACAATAGGCATAAGTTTCTACATTTCACAAAAACCTAGACACAATCGCGTGGGCGCCTAGACAACTTAATAGACTAAAATATCCTCACAAATCTATGCAATGAGTCATAAGAACCGAGTAAAATACTTAAGTGCATTCATCTGTAGAGCTGACGCCACTTTGTTTAAAAAAAAAACATTGTTCGCAATTCGCAAATACGGATAATCTCAAAACTTTGTTACTTACAACAAAATCAGTTTTTGTTCATATATTTCCTACTATAAAAGAAATATTTAATTGAAGAGTAAATAGTACTCTGGCGTTACTATCGAAATTAATAAAATAGCGGCCAGTTTTGACGGAAATTTCGACAGAAAGCAGAATTGAATTCTATTTGCTTATTAAATTATTATTTCTAAATAATGATTTGGATTTTTTCCAGAGACATGGGTTTTTTTAAGTGGCGCTACTTCTGCGGATGTATACTCTTAATGGGTGTGCGGCCTTATATAATTGCTGGTGAGAGCTTAAGAGTGATGTTATTGTTGAGAGAATGTACAGTACCATTCATTGGGACGCCATTTTGACTCACTTAATAGGGTTTATGGTAGATTGTTCTAAGATCTAAGTGCCGACGTTGATTGGCCACATGTTAAATCCAGCAAAGCTAGAAGATAATGGCGACTGGGACCAAGTGCTTAACGTGCTCTTCAAAGCACAAAATCCTTTGGAAAATCTATTTTTGAACAGCTTCTGGGTTAACTCGTTAACATCTAGTCGAATCGAATCTGGCCCTCTGACCTTTAACCTTCACTAGAGATAAGAGCAAACTTCTCACAAATACAAAAATAACATGTGTAAGGAAAAAACAAGCTGAATGAAAGGGAAATGTGACCCTATTTCAGTGTCAGAAGCCATACAACAGATAAGATATACAATACAAAAGGGTATCAAGAAATCAGCTTCCATGCTGGACTGTGAGTGAGAGAAAAACATAGAATGTGCCAGCTGCATATCCTCCCGGGCATGCTGTAAAAGTCAGCTAAGGGATTCGAGGGTTTCAGTATTGTAATTTAGGCGATGGGCTGACAACCCTTCACTATAGCAATATACTTACAGATCCATCTAGAATAGCCCTCAAAATTTGTCATACGTGGCGGAACGACCTATGTTTAGGTTGTTTACGCTCTGCCTACCCCATTAGGGATAAAGGCGTGATTATATGTATGTATGTATGTATGTATCAAGAAATCAGAGGTCGAAGTGATTTGTTTTTCAAGCGTCTCATTCATATCAGCTGATTTATAGTAGTAGGGTGATATCTGAAATATTTACAGCGATAAGTGATATCGGAAATGGTTGAGATTGTTGCTTGTTGTTGAAATATTTTGGATTTCTGGCGTTACTGAAATATTTTAAAGGCATAATTTCTCACGACTATCTTTCCTGATCGCAGTAATACCCGTTCAAGCCGGAATAATTTATTTTCCTGCGGTAACAAGTAGTTCATGTTACGTAGTTTTGATAATTTGTAATTATGGTGTTATTAGTAGTGATTGAGTTTATACTATCTATTAAGGTTTAAGGCTCCTTACTCATTTTATTGACGTTGCGTAAAATGATTTCTAGCCAAAGTACTGCGTTTACGCTTGCCGACAAAAATATTATATTGATCTTGGAGATATTTCTCGTCCGATGAAGTATTGAAAACACAATTAGAACAGTTTTAACATGTTAAAAAAAATCATAAAGTCAGGTCTTCAAAAAACTTAAAACGGTTTTTAATGAATAAGGCAACCGAGCTACTACGTAATTTTTTTCTTAAAACATAAAGCATACTAACCTTGATCCATTGTAGTAATATTTTTTTCATTTTGATGTAATTTTCATTCATAATTTTACTAATTTGTCATTTTGTCGCTTACGTTTTTAATTCCGAGGGAGTTCAAATCTACTCTCCTTGTTCAGCACGTTGTTGTGCCACGTTTGTGTGAGTGAGAGACAAATACCAATTTCGGCCCGCCGCGAAATATGGTAAGGCCCCTTAAGCATTGCACCCCCCGTGCGAAGCCGGGGCGGGTCGCTAGTGTATTTATAACAAAAAGGCAAGGCAATATGATGATCTCAAAGCATAAATTGACTCAATACCATATCATCATTTTGTCCAGTCATACCAAGTTAAAATCATCTCTATTTTTCTCGTGATGATGATGACAGTGGTATTAGATCATCACTCGACTATTAAGCCAGAACTAGCGGCACATCAAAAGTCGTACAGTGTCACTGGTAGTCATAAACAATGAAGAGACCTCGTCTGCGATTTGGCACGTCGTTTTGCCAGTGTTAAGGAGGGAAGTACTCTAAATCGGGCTAAACACGGTCCGGCATTTCACTTTGTTATGATAGTTAATAGTTGAATTTTCAATAAATCTATATATAGTTAGCTTCTCTAAAATATGGAGAACAACTAGATTCATAGATAAAACCTAAAAATACTATGATTTCACCAGGAAATCATCAGAAATATCATGAAAAACTGGCGTCTCAATGCCGTATTTCAACAACTGTGACATATCTATGAGCTTAGAAACACCAAATGTTATATCGAATTCACCGTATAATTATGAAGAACATCATAATCAACTCTATTTTCTAATACTTTTTGTGTACATTGAGATATATGCAAAAATATATGAAATCGGCTTGAAACATCCCCATGCTAGAAAAGGACAGAGCGCGCATTTTGTCACTGGTTTGAAAGGGACAGTTGCCGCGAGCACATAGACCCTTAATGATGTTATTTTGCCATTTTAAGTACCTTTTAGCGTAAAAGAATAAAAGTTTTAATAGAGGCCAGGTAGTAAAAATGCACGTAACAATTTAATAGGATGAGTGGTTTACATTTCAACGAAATAGCAATAGCAATATTCAGGCCCTAAAGTTGGCTTCGAGCCTGAAGTGCTTATGAAGAAATAAGTAGCTGGCACATTCTAATTTTGTTAGCTACCAGTGCAGCTTGGAAGCAATTATCCTTCTCAACTTTTACTCTTCATCTCAATGAATTGGACCATTAAAATAAAACTACCTCATCTCTTATTTAATGAAGTACTCTCAAAGGTATTCTAGGATATAGATTGGATACTGAAGTTCTCTACAGAACATCTTAAAAGCTTATACGAGATAGAGCTCGTTAAGTGCAGCTACTGATGTAGAAAATGTTTTGTAAAAGGAAACTCAACTACTGCTGCTTGCAAGATCCCTTTCAATAAAAATATATTCTTTGAAGTTCCCCTTTGCATATATTATAAAATCTATTGTAGCGTAAAAACATTATCATCTGTAATAACCCTCAAAACTTGTCAGACGTGGCGGAACGACTTTTGTTTAGGTCGTTTTTGCTCTGCCTACCCCTCTAGGGATAAAGGCGTAATTTGTGTGTGTGTGTGTGTGTGTGTGTGTGTGTGTGTGTGTGTGTGTGTGTGTGTGTGTGTGTGTATATTGTACCGGGGTGCTAACATGCATACCTATACAGAAACAACCAAAAATGCGACCCGTTGAGCTATGTTCATGATGAAAATATCAGCTCGACCGGAAATTGATCCTCTGAGGCAATGCGAGATCGTCAAATCATAAACAACTTGCATAACATTTATTCTTATTTCAAAGATCTGCCCTTTTACAAAGTATCATAACCATAAAATTTATCTTCTTACGAGCTGCGGATTCCACCACGCATTCTTACGACTCTGCTATAAAGTCAAACACCAGATGTTGGTTCCGTCAGTGGCTGGTAGTGGTAGACTATTAGCATTCCTCAGGGCAGATATAAATACTGTAGGGATATGATGTCAGAACGTATCAATAGATGTCGTTGGGCGGTTAGGGAGATGACGAAAAAAAAATGTTGAGGAAGTTACAAATTAAAAGTTTAAAAACTGGTTGGAGTAGATACCTCTGTCTTCATCGGGGTAGACAGAGCGTGAAACGCTTTAAAAGCCAATTTAGTCACGCATCTTGAATAGAGTATACTGAAGCTTCGATTACAATAAGCTTCTACTGGATTAAGCAGCTTGTAGATATTTTAGATAAAATTAGGACATAAAAATGGCATATTCTTTGTGAGAGAGAAAGTATCCTAGTGGTTTTAATATTGAGGTCAATAAACTCATATAACTTACATACACATGAAATAGTAATACCAAAAACAGCAATCGTACGTGCAAGATTTCCAAGCCGTTTCTAGTTGTTGATAATATCTGCATATTTATAGCCGACCTATTTCCATTGAGTTGTATTGCCTTTTATGTTCAATGTGTTGAATATCGCATTGAAGGAGTTATAGAAACTTTCAATAATTCTTTAGATTGTAGACTTTTTTGAAGTGAGAAGTTCTTTAGTGGCGTTGTGCACTTTTTGGGATGGGTAAAAAATTTGAAACTCGCGACAGACCAGAGTTCCTCACCTCTGGTCACAACAAATTGTATGCAAACAGAGGCCAAGCAAAATTGGCCGATCGCGTCAGACCAGAGTTGCGTTTTAGAAATTTACTAGCGCCCTCTGTTGAAACATGGAAAGAAAATTAGTTTTTCGAAGTGACCACTTCTGCCGGCACTCCCGGAGTGCAACCCGTTTTTTTTTTTTTGTAGGTATTGAAATTGTAAATTATCATTAATAATCATCATCAAGATGCACGTTCACTATCATGTCATGACTGGTCAACAGGGCCGTGTCAAGGCAAAATGTTGTAAATTCTGTTTTCTCTTTTTACTTTTAGTATGCTGGGAATCGAACCCGGGACCTCCGGGTCGTGAGCTGGTGGCTCAGACCACTAGACCACGGAGGCAGTTACATGTTCATTTATAGCCTTGACATACCGCATAATGTATCGGATGTGGTCACGTCATTCCTTCACGCGCTCGCCAACCTTCCCTTCGGTAGAGACAGGCGCGCATTTTAATACACGTAATGTGCATGCCTGTGACGTCACGCATTCCTATTGTCAATAAGTATATGCATAAAGACTCGAGGGTCCATAAAGACTTTAAAAAGACTTTTCCAGATGCTCGGTAAGAAAAATAACTCATTCCCAGACTCCCTAGGAAGGTAAGCGAGATTCTGATCGCCCAGTCAAATTGTATGTACAGTTTTGTGGGGCAATGCTTTTTTGGGGCGGTTTTTTTTTACAATAAATGAAAAGATTGGACAGAGTCCGTAACACCACTCTGCGCTCCAAAACGCGCATCACTGATGTAACCGAGAAGACGGCAAAACTGAAATGGGACTGGGCGGGTCACGTATGCAGAATGCACCCAGATAGATGGGCCAGGTTAGCAACAGAGGGGTTCCCCTCGATAGCCGGCGAGGAAGAGGAGGACCAAGAAAACGGTGGCGTGACGACCTAGATGCCTTTGACAGGGACTGGGTAAACATGGCTCAAGATCGCGAAATGTGGAAGGAAAAAGGGGAGGCCTTTGCCCTGCAGTGGGACATCCCAGGCTAACAAAAAAAAAAAAAATGATGTTACAAAGGTGGCGAAATAAAACTGTACTATTCGTAGATTTGTTATCTCTCTCTGCATCATATTATTCAAACATTCCGTTTGCATAAAAACCGGAACAAAATACGTTTCCTATCATGACTGTTCTTGCGATAAGATTGCGCACACTTCTACTTACCTACATTAAATATCATAGGCACGTTGAGTTCATTCACCTAGTATTCTTTACTTTACAAAATGGTGACATTACAAAACGTGAAGGTACTGTTTTTTAGCCTTATCGCAATTCGCCCAGCCTTAGTACCAACTCGTTACAAAAAACATATTCGTAACCGGTCCACCGTATTTATTCTGAATTCTGATGTCACCACTTCGCTCACAGATAAACCTGACGAATTAAAAACACCATTCTTTGCATCAATAGTGTTATGTTTCATGGGATTTCATACACGGTCGGGTAATAGTTGGATCGTGGCACAACCTTGCCAATTAAGAATGTTGTTTTGTGTTACACAATATTGATTTTTCTGTAGCTATTTTGGTTAGTCGGGTTATCTCGGTTTGAATTTCGACTGGCCGTTTTTGACCGTTTAGTTAGCGGGATTTTGCGAGATTTTTTACACCTAATTCGTACATTTAGTTTGATGTTGATTCTTTAAGACCTTGTTAAAGGCGAAGAAACGATTGAGCACGAATGCTACATATTTTAGTTTACAACGGAAAACAAGTCCAAAATAAAATTAGGATACCTTTGAACCGTAGTTTTTTCTTATACCATACTTTGAAATGTCAAATGGCCAAACATGCAAATATAGAGTCGACGAGAAAATACAAGAAATTTTCTAGTAAAAATCCAATCCACCTCTGCGGTACTCAGATGGTTTGTCTAATGTCCATCTGATATGAATTACCATCAATATTCTTACATACATACATACATATAATCACGCCTTTATCCCTATTAGGGTAGGCAGAGCAAAAACGACCTAAACAAAGGTCGTTCTGCCACGTCTGACAAGTAAGTAAGTAAGTAACTCTTTATTGCACACAAAAAATATAAACATACACAAAATCAATAACAAGTTTTGAGGGGTATGTTCAGATGATTATGTATATTGCTATAGTGATGGGTTGTCAGCCCATCGCCTAAATTGCAATACACTGAAACCCTCGAATCCCTTAGCTGGTTTTTACAGCATGCCCAAGAGAAGATGCAGCTGGCACATTCTGTGTTATTCTATCACTCCCAGTCAAGCATGGAAGTAATCAATATTCTTGATCTACCTAAATGCTATTTACCGTACAGGAAGCGCCTTTTGGACACAGAAATGTCTGCCCAGTGCCTAAAAGTCTTCGTTCTTAATTATTTTTTATTAAACCAGATTTAATATTTAAAACGTCGATGCGGTCATGCCTCCACTCAGCATGACGAGATGCGAGCGATAGCACACGGTCTCAACCACTCATAACTATATTATCATTATCAACCAACGTATAACCTACAGTAGGTATAATACATGCTATATGCCAGTACTAAGCCACCTGCCCATTGTTTTAATATAGGGCCGTGAATAAGTGAAACTGTTCTCCTGAGACAACGCCCTAAGCAAAGGTTCGGACCTATAAGAGACTTGCTTGCTGGTTACTTAAATACTTCTGGCTGGGGGTAGCCTTTTAAAATATTTAGACCATATTATTTATGTATTAAAAAAATTATGGACCACCCCACAGCAATCCAGTATCAAATGATTCGTGCTATGTTCGGATCGTGCTACATGCTACAATTTTCAGCTCTGGCTTACACTATACAGGACCAAACCTTTTACAAACCATCTAAAAAAAAATTGAAATCAAATTCTGTGTTATCTTAGCATCATCATTATCATCAGCCACAACAGTCCACTGCTGGACATGGGCCTCCCCAAAATTGGGGGTATATGCCATACTCACCACGCTTGGCAGGCGGGTTGGTGAGCGCAGTAGAAGTTTTCCATTCACAGAGAACGCTGCTGCCCATTCCCCGGATTTATCCCGTCGCCTTTTACGACACCCGCAGGAAGTGATGGGGTGATGCTATTCTAACCCGCCACCACACGGACGTCAATCTTATCAGACTGTTCATATTCTGTCTCTGCCAACCCTATTTACACGTTACGTCCTATTGTTCAAAGTTACTCGCAGTTATACCAGTTACTTCGAGCGTCCATGTTTAGTTTCCCATTGAACACATTGTTGTTGTGACAAAGTTTACGTGTTTAAGTAAACTGTGGATGAAGTTTACTACTATTATACAAAACATATTTAGTATTTGACCAAACAGATATATATGGCGAGTGTGGATGGAAATGTCGGAAGGGGAAGGCCTCGACACACGTACTTGGATCAAATCGGGGACATCCTAACCTAAAGAAAGGTCAGGTCAAGAGTACCCTAAACCGACGAGCGTGTATGAAAAGATTAATGAACGTGGATGAAGCGAAAGAAGCATGTAAGGATCGTAGCAAGTGGAAAGATGTGGTCTCTGCCTACCCCTCCGGGAAAGAGGCGTGATTATATGTATGTATGTATGTATTTAGTATTCGACTTGTCCTACTAAATAAGTTTTGTTTCTATCTTCTGATTTATTTTTTAATTATTGTGAATTTCAATTTTGTAGACACTTCTTGGTATTTTGAATGCATTGCTCAAAGAGGACAATAATCATCAAGTGATTAAATTTTTTAGGTGTAATGTAACCCATGGGAATCGACTCCAAGATCTCTAGCTGGATAGAAAATATAAGATTTTAACAACTAGACCACAGAGGCAGTAGATATAGGGATAGCAATGTTTAAACTTATATAAAAGATATTCGTGCTTCGCTAGGTTTCCTACCATTCTCTTGAAGAAGTTACAAAGCTGTGGTGTGGATGCCATTTGCAAGGATCTTAGAGAAATATTTCTGTATTTCTACACAGGGTGTTACTTAGACAGATACCTACAAATAATTAAACTGAGTACTAAGAAATATCTTCTTCTTACCGAGTGGGTTTTTCGAGTACCTAGACTTACGACCCGATGAACCCTGGTTTCAGAACCATGTAACTTGTTCAGAGTCATAGACATGCTTGGTTAAAAAAACATCTCCCTACCTTACACCCTGTATAAATTGTCGGAGCGTAAGATCGGGAGCTCGTGACATCATCAGGTCATTGCAGATTGCGGACCGGTTTAAATAATTGCATTCTTATAAAATGTATATTTATTAAAGAGCGTAAATACCGGGTGTAAGGGATAGCGTCCCGCAAACTTATTGAGGTTGCTCAGTCAACGACACTGAACAACTTTCACCAGGATTTTTTTTCAGGAAGTGAAAAAAAAATCAGGCTCTTCCATACAAATTGTCTGATCGAGGTGGACATTTTGTATGGAAAAGCAAAATTTTTTTTTCACTTCCTGAAAGAAATTCCTGGTGATAGTTGTTCAGTACGGTTGACTAAGCAACCCCTATCAGTTTGCGGGACGCTGTCCCTTACACCCGGTATACTTTCGATACAGATAAGCTGCTTTTACAAAGTAAATAAAGGTACTGAGATATGCAGTGTTAAAACGAATTGATAATGCTGCCGATTCTGTTGCAGACACAACTTAATTTATTTCAATTTGGTCGTGTCACTTTCTAAAATTCCCGCACAATCCCCGAAATCGCCCATTGGCCGGAAAAAAGGCACACTTCGCGGATTGGCAAATGCAAAACGCGCAATCCCCGAATTGTCCTTTCATTTCGGCCATTGAGCGTTTTACAACAACCATTTCGCGGACTGGTAAACACGAAACAGCCAATTGCCGAATTCATTGAAATATCAGGTGTAAAGGACATTAAAAC
>JARACY010007051.1:0-10399 GCA_029255725.1 Scrobipalpa atriplicella
GTGTGTGTGTGTGTGTGTGTGTGTGTGTGTGTGTGTGTGTGTGTGTGTGTGTGTGTGTGTGTGTACAGTGATCACGCGCTATTTGTGTTGGTTTGATTATGCTTACTCCTGTATTGGTTGACTAGTGCTAGCACGCGGGTTTTGACGGTGCTCAGAGCTCGGTACATGTCGGGGGAGAAGGGGTCGTCGAAGTCTTTGTGCTTCTTGCGGCGCCGGTAGATGCCCTCGCGGTGTGTGTGTGTGTGTGTGTGTGTGTGTGTGTGTGTGTACAGTGATCACGCGCTATTTGTGTTGGTTTGATTATGCTTACTCCTGTATTGGTTGACTAGTGCTAGCACGCGGGTTTTGACGGTGCTCAGAGCTCGGTACATGTCGGGGGTGAAGGGGTCGAAGTCTTTGTGCTTCTTGCGGCGCCGGTAGATGCCCTCGCGGTTTGCTAGCGCGCAGGTTAGGTCCATCTGAAATATAACATTTAAAACAACTTAAGAAGCTATGGCGTACAAGGGCGGATTTAGGCGTGCCCCCTGAAATCTTCCGGTCGTTTCGTAATTGTGTTATAAAAAATCCAACATGGTGGCTAGCACGCGACGAATGTCACGCACCAGGATCTCATAGAAAACGACCAGCACTGGTCCTCGGAACTTTCGAAGCACGTTTAAATTTTGTGCTCGCTAAATATGTCTAAATGAAAATTATCCGCTCGTTTCGCTCGCGTACCTCGGTATGGTTGTGTTTTAGGAAAGCAAGCACGGTGGCGAGCACTCGACTCGTGTCACGCACGAGGGTCTCATAGAATACGACCAGCACTGGTCCTCGGAACTTGCGAAGCCATAGCGCGTTCAAACTCTCCCAGCCTGATAGATGGGAGAATACGTAGCTGTCCCATTCTGAAAACAACAAAAAATACAATTAGATTGTTATTTCGTTTGTTATACTCCATTTTCACGAGTATACAAGATAGTCGAGTCGAGTGAACAGTCTACTCGTGACCGTGGAGCGTGTAACCGGTTTGAAATATCGAGGTAATTATAAATAATATAGTCGCAGTAATAACAACGTTAAAAATAACAATCTAATTTGTAGTAAACAACAGCGAAAATCTCAAGACTAATAAAAAAAGGAACAATAAATGAAATAAGTTTAAAGTAAGGCTGGGAGAGGCCCGTGACGCCGTGACCTAGACTAGAGGTAGTAACAGATTTTCTTCTAGGAAAGTTATAATCATAAGATCTCACTGAAAATTTCATACAATGAACTTTTTATGCAACACTTTCTTACCTAATTTTTTTATAGATTTGTCTTTTACAGGTTTCTCTTGAATTTTTTTCATAAATGCAGATTTAGGCGCTGTCCCTATATGACCCATGTGAATCCTGTTAAAATCTGCCTGAAAAACGAATTGGAAAATAATAAGATTTCCATACTACAATAATTTAAACATTTCAAATAAATGTGCTAGTTAATGACAGATAATACAGGAGAAGACTCCATTAAAGTATAAAATTCAAAGCGTATTATTAGGCCTGAATTTAATCAAAAAATCTTGTGTAATGCAAACTCTTCTCCTGATAAATTATCTGTGGTAATTAATGCAAACAAACAAAGAAAAACAAACGCCAAACTACAAGCATTAAAACAAACAAGATATTTACCATTAATAAATGAATAAAGCATCTAGTCATGCTATTCTTTGTCAACATAATACTGAAAACATACACAAACATTAGTAATTTAATATTGAAATAATATAAACTAATACACAATAAATTATAAACAAAACAAAAGAGAAAAATTATTGGGATGGTCCTTAACTTAACATAATAAAATAATCAAGATTTAAAAATGTTAAATAATATCATTAAAAATATGTTCATTATTATCATCACATTTCAGGGGATAGTATTATATACATTTGTTTCCACAAATAAAACAAAACAACTAACGAACTATAACAACATATTAGTTGTCTAAATAATGCATCATGCATGAACAGACACTGTACACATACAGTATTAAAAAAAATGAAAGCTTCTATGTATTATTTATAACAATAAAACTTAGTTTTGTTGTGATAGGAGAGTCAGGGCAGAATCTAGTGATATAATTTGTTATATAATTTAAGTGGTTCTCAAAATTATAACACACATTAAACACTCTTATAAAAAATCAAATGCTTAAAAAATGTATAACAAAGCTTTTTTTGCATTAAAAAACATATTTAAAAAATTTAGTTACCAAAATGGCATCTCTGGGGTTCCTTATCAGCAAAATGGCTGACTTAAACTTATCAGGTTCTAGGGGTGGGGCTTCATGAGTCTTCACAACCAAGACGGAGCCGTCGGAAACATTCTCCGCCGGGAAACCATGGAGGCGGAGACCATAGTCCATGTAGATTGAGCCAGTTAAAATACCTATAAGATTAAAGAAGACATGAAGTGAGTAATTAAAATCACTTTATTGTAGGTACACAAAAGAAAAAAATACAAAAGTAATCTTAAGTTTATTGCACAATGGAAGTCTTATTGCTGGAAGCGATCTCTTCCAGACAACCTTTGGACAGAGGACAAAGTTAGAAGCGAGAGTTGTGTTGAAGCATAGGAAATATCGAAAAAATGTAAATACTAACAAAAACAGAATAGTGAATGTAATAAGAATCTTCAGGTATTTTTTAGTTTTAATAGTTTTTTAGTTTAATATTTACTGTTCTGTGTCCAAAAACTCAAGCCTACCTGTAGCTTGCTGCAACAAGTACCGCAGCCAAGTATTCCCACTGCCAGGATATGATACCAGGGCGACAGGGTCTCCAGGAGGTGTCCTCCATCGCAGCGGCTTACACCACTCCACATTCGGCACCTAAAAGAAAAAGAAAGAAAAACTCGATAACAAAAAGGTTTACAACTCAACATTTTTGTGTTTTCATTTTTTTTTTAAACAGTAATTTTACTAAACGTACTACCTTGGTACTAACCTGCCTGTACGGGAAGCTGCTGTACGCGAAACCACGCGAGGAGTGTAAAGGGCTCAACATAAACAGGATTATAGAGAAATATAACATCACCACAAACACAGCCACCACGAATAGGAATCGGCGAGACATGACATTTGTTACTCGTGTTATTTATTTATGATATTTATAAACACATGATTTGTACGCTTGATTCACATTATTGTGATTTTTCTTCAGTGTTGTGTTTACATTTTGTTTGGAAACTGTAGTAAATTATAAATGAAACATGAGAAGAATAGTTTATAGTTTTCCTTTAGATGCTGCTGGATTGCCTTGAAGATAATTTGAATATATCTTTTATATTTTACAGTAAATTTAATATTTTTTTACACATTTTCAAGTTTCAGCACAAAATGTGTTCTAAAACTAAATTCATAGCTAACAGTTACGATGTTTATTATGTTTGTCTTATGAAATAATATGTTATATTAAAGTTTGTAAAGATTTATATAATTTTGAATACCTCAAAGTTGAATACCTACTTTTTAAGTTCCTGTTATAATAGCTGTTTGTTGAATTTCTGATTTTCATTCACAATATTTTGTAGCTTTCTGGTAAAAAGTTCGCCATCGCCATCTTATATTTTGAACGTGTTTTTAAATATCAAAGTGTGTTTTTTTTCCTTATACCTACATAGCGTAAAAGTAGAAAACATTAGTTCTTGGTTAAGAAAATGAAAATAACGCTTTCTGTAGCTCATCTCGAGTTCTTATGTTATACTTATACTTTTCAATTTACTTTACACTAGGTTTTTTTATCTTTTTATTTTTCATTTACTTTTCAGGAAAGCTTGCATCTCTTTCTATGATTGCAAGTCATTCAGGCCCGTTTACACATTGATTAGTGCGAGTGCAGGTGTTAAGTGCAGGTGATTAGTAATCAGTCAAAAACTCGTTTGGACAACAACTGTTTAGTGCAGGTGATTAGTAAACAGCGAAGTCCGAGTGATTAGAAGCGAGTTCTATTTTTTTGCGAGTAACCCCGCCCCCCGCGCGTCTCCTTCCCCCTCACTCGCAACTTGCCTGAATTTGAAACACGTTTGGACACGTCGAAAAGTGTTAAGTGATGAGTACATATTTTGCGCCGGCGGAAAAACAGAGCTGTTTATGTGTTTATGCGTGTGTTTATGTAATAATTGTTGTTAATTACAAAAATGGCTTTAAAATGGACGGAAGAAACAACATTAAAATTCGTGCAAGAGAGTTGGTCTTGCAATTTCCGATTCCAATAGCTCTTGAGTTTCAGACACTACTACATTACATACTGTGGACACTATTTCTTTGAGTAATCCTTGAAGTTGCAAGAGCACTTGCTGTTGTGTGTCCATCGCGTCCATCTTTGCAACTGAATATTTATTCACTTGCAGCTAAAGTCACTAAACAGAATTGGACATCACTCGCAACTCGCACCTGCACCTGCACCTGCACCTGCACCTGCACTAATCAATGTGTAAACGGGCCTGAATGACTTGCAATCATAGAAAGAGATGCAAGCTTTCCTGAAAAGTAAATGAAAAATAAAAAGATAAAAAAACCTAGTGTAAAGTAAATTGAAAAGTATAAGTATAACATAAGAACTCGAGATGAGCTACAGAAAGCGTTATTTTCATTTTCTTAACCAAGAACTAATGTTTTCTACTTTTACGCTATGTAGGTATAAGGAAAAAAAACACACTTTGATATTTAAAAACACGTTCAAAATATAAGATGGCGATGGCGAACTTTTTACCAGAAAGCTACAAAATATTGTGAATGAAAATCAGAAATTCAACAAACAGCTATTATAACAGGAACTTAAAAAGTAGGTATTCAACTTTGAGGTATTCAAAATTATATAAATCTTTACAAACTTTAATATAACATATTATTTCATAAGACAAACATAATAAACATCGTAACTGTTAGCTATGAATTTAGTTTTAGAACACATTTTGTGCTGAAACTTGAAAATGTGTAAAAAAATATTAAATTTACTGTAAAATATAAAAGATATATTCAAATTATCTTCAAGGCAATCCAGCAGCATCTAAAGGAAAACTATAAACTATTCTTCTCATGTTTCATTTATAATTTACTACAGTTTCCAAACAAAATGTAAACACAACACTGAAGAAAAATCACAATAATGTGAATCAAGCGTACAAATCATGTGTTTATAAATATCATAAATAAATAACACGAGTAACAAATGTCATGTCTCGCCGATTCCTATTCGTGGTGGCTGTGTTTGTGGTGATGTTATATTTCTCTATAATCCTGTTTATGTTGAGCCCTTTACACTCCTCGCGTGGTTTCGCGTACAGCAGCTTCCCGTACAGGCAGGTTAGTACCAGGTAGTACGTTTAGTAAAATTACTGTTTAAAAAAAAAATGAAAACACAAAAATGTTGAGTTGTAAACCTTTTTGTTATCGAGTTTTTCTTTCTTTTTCTTTTAGGTGCCGAATGTGGAGTGGTGTAAGCCGCTGCGATGGAGGACACCTCCTGGAGACCCTGTCGCCCTGGTATCATATCCTGGCAGTGGGAATACTTGGCTGCGGTACTTGTTGCAGCAAGCTACAGGTAGGCTTGAGTTTTTGGACACAGAACAGTAAATATTAAACTAAAAAACTATTAAAACTAAAAAATACCTGAAGATTCTTATTACATTCACTATTCTGTTTTTGTTAGTATTTACATTTTTTCGATATTTCCTATGCTTCAACACAACTCTCTTCTTCTAACTTTGTCCTCTGTCCAAAGGTTGTCTGGAAGAGATCGCTTCCAGCAATAAGACTTCCATTGTGCAATAAACTTAAGATTACTTTTGTATTTTTTTCTTTTGTGTACCTACAATAAAGTGATTTTAATTACTCACTTCATGTCTTCTTTAATCTTATAGGTATTTTAACTGGCTCAATCTACATGGACTATGGTCTCCGCCTCCATGGTTTCCCGGCGGAGAATGTTTCCGACGGCTCCGTCTTGGTTGTGAAGACTCATGAAGCCCCACCCCTAGAACCTGATAAGTTTAAGTCAGCCATTTTGCTGATAAGGAACCCCAGAGATGCCATTTTGGTAACTAAATTTTTTAAATATGTTTTTTAATGCAAAAAAAGCTTTGTTATACATTTTTTAAGCATTTGATTTTTTATAAGAGTGTTTAATGTGTGTTATAATTTTGAGAACCACTTAAATTATATAACAAATTATATCACTAGATTCTGCCCTGACTCTCCTATCACAACAAAACTAAGTTTTATTGTTATAAATAATACATAGAAGCTTTCATTTTTTTTAATACTGTATGTGTACAGTGTCTGTTCATGCATGATGCATTATTTAGACAACTAATATGTTGTTATAGTTCGTTAGTTGTTTTGTTTTATTTGTGGAAACAAATGTATATAATACTATCCCCTGAAATGTGATGATAATAATGAACA
The DNA here is from genome assembly GCA_029255725.1 of Scrobipalpa atriplicella. NCBI lineage: Eukaryota > Metazoa > Arthropoda > Insecta > Lepidoptera > Gelechiidae > Scrobipalpa > Scrobipalpa atriplicella. Next base: position 6,430 of record JARACY010007051.1, read on the forward strand.
TATTTTTAATGATATTATTTAACATTTTTAAATCTTGATTATTTTATTATGTTAAGTTAAGGACCATCCCAATAATTTTTCTCTTTTGTTTTGTTTATAATTTATTGTGTATTAGTTTATATTATTTCAATATTAAATTACTAATGTTTGTGTATGTTTTCAGTATTATGTTGACAAAGAATAGCATGACTAGATGCTTTATTCATTTATTAATGGTAAATATCTTGTTTGTTTTAATGCTTGTAGTTTGGCGTTTGTTTTTCTTTGTTTGTTTGCATTAATTACCACAGATAATTTATCAGGAGAAGAGTTTGCATTACACAAGATTTTTTGATTAAATTCAGGCCTAATAATACGCTTTGAATTTTATACTTTAATGGAGTCTTCTCCTGTATTATCTGTCATTAACTAGCACATTTATTTGAAATGTTTAAATTATTGTAGTATGGAAATCTTATTATTTTCCAATTCGTTTTTCAGGCAGATTTTAACAGGATTCACATGGGTCATATAGGGACAGCGCCTAAATCTGCATTTATGAAAAAAATTCAAGAGAAACCTGTAAAAGACAAATCTATAAAAAAATTAGGTAAGAAAGTGTTGCATAAAAAGTTCATTGTATGAAATTTTCAGTGAGATCTTATGATTATAACTTTCCTAGAAGAAAATCTGTTACTACCTCTAGTCTAGGTCACGGCGTCACGGGCCTCTCCCAGCCTTACTTTAAACTTATTTCATTTATTGTTCCTTTTTTTATTAGTCTTGAGATTTTCGCTGTTGTTTACTACAAATTAGATTGTTATTTTTAACGTTGTTATTACTGCGACTATATTATTTATAATTACCTCGATATTTCAAACCGGTTACACGCTCCACGGTCACGAGTAGACTGTTCACTCGACTCGACTATCTTGTATACTCGTGAAAATGGAGTATAACAAACGAAATAACAATCTAATTGTATTTTTTGTTGTTTTCAGAATGGGACAGCTACGTATTCTCCCATCTATCAGGCTGGGAGAGTTTGAACGCGCTATGGCTTCGCAAGTTCCGAGGACCAGTGCTGGTCGTATTCTATGAGACCCTCGTGCGTGACACGAGTCGAGTGCTCGCCACCGTGCTTGCTTTCCTAAAACACAACCATACCGAGGTACGCGAGCGAAACGAGCGGATAATTTTCATTTAGACATATTTAGCGAGCACAAAATTTAAACGTGCTTCGAAAGTTCCGAGGACCAGTGCTGGTCGTTTTCTATGAGATCCTGGTGCGTGACATTCGTCGCGTGCTAGCCACCATGTTGGATTTTTTATAACACAATTACGAAACGACCGGAAGATTTCAGGGGGCACGCCTAAATCCGCCCTTGTACGCCATAGCTTCTTAAGTTGTTTTAAATGTTATATTTCAGATGGACCTAACCTGCGCGCTAGCAAACCGCGAGGGCATCTACCGGCGCCGCAAGAAGCACAAAGACTTCGACCCCTTCACCCCCGACATGTACCGAGCTCTGAGCACCGTCAAAACCCGCGTGCTAGCACTAGTCAACCAATACAGGAGTAAGCATAATCAAACCAACACAAATAGCGCGTGATCACTGTACACACACACACACACACACACACACACACACACACACCGCGAGGGCATCTACCGGCGCCGCAAGAAGCACAAAGACTTCGACGACCCCTTCTCCCCCGACATGTACCGAGCTCTGAGCACCGTCAAAACCCGCGTGCTAGCACTAGTCAACCAATACAGGAGTAAGCATAATCAAACCAACACAAATAGCGCGTGATCACTGTACACACACACACACACACACACACACACACACACACACACACACACACACACACACACACACACTGTTTTTTTTTTGTCAAAAGTAGAGTTAAGTCTAAAAGTATTGCTCGATATCATAATTCTTAAAGCTTTAAATGAGAGAGGCCCCTAGAAACAAAATATCGAATTAAAAAATACGAATGGTATTAATTCCTCAACATTGTCCTTGGTACAAACATAGGTACGCATAATGCATTGTAGGTTGTATAAAATAAACGAAGTATTATCATGTATTGTTAATTAACGTGCAGGCAAAAAGTATTATTAATTAATTAAACGAAGTCTTTAAGTTTTTTAGTCTGTGTGTTTTCAGTGTATTGTACTTAAATATTTCTAGTTCTTGGTCAATTTTGTATACGTATGTTTTACTTATATACGTAATATTGTTTTTAGCGATATGTTTTAGGTAAAATTAAGAAAACAATCTTCCTCAAAATGACTGACAATTTGGAAACTTAAAAAATAATGTTGTTCAGTCACATACCGGGTGTAAGGGACAGCTTTCCGCAAACTGATAGGGGTTGTTCAGTCAACGAAACTGAACTACTTTCACCAGGAAATTCTTTCAGGAAATGAAAAAAAAAAGCCGTTTCCATACAAATTGTCTGATCGAGGTGGTCATTTTGTATGGGAAAGTATTTATTGTTCCATGCTGGACTGGGAGTGAAAGAAAAACATAGGTTGACAACCTGTCACTATAGCAATACACATTTCAGTCTAAAATTGCCCTCAAAACTTGTCAGACGTGGCGAAATGACCTTTTCTTTGGTCGTTTACGCTCTGCCTACCCCATTCGGGATAAAAGCATGATTATAAATGTATGTAGTATTTTTTTTTTTCATTTCGTTGTTCAGTTTCGTTGACTGAGCAACCCCTATCAGTTTGCGAAGCTGTCCCTTACACCCCTTATAAATTACCCTAATTGCTCACATTCATATCTCATTTCCTACTAAGTTAAGTATTATTGTGTGTAGAAAAGGTATTAAAAATAAGTGGGAATTTTACAATAATCAGTTATGGCAATGCTACGAAAGAATCACTTATTATAAGTAAGCACTTTTTTGCTGTTTAGGCCTAATATTTAAAACTATAAAAAATATTTTATATATTTAAATTAATATTATTATTTTACAAAAAAATACAATTCAAAAAGAAACCTACAAATAAGACGGTGCGCACACTGGGCTATGCGCAACGCCTCGTAGCGCGTATTTGTCTATGCTTCCATTGGACAATATACAATATCTTCCCTACGCGTCGTATTCCGCCGCAGTGTGTTTACCGTCTAAGGGGTTCAATTGTCTCTGTCATAGATTTACCATTATCCGTAGATTCATCCTTATCGTTCAACAAATGGGACAGATAAGGAGTGCTCGGAGCACCCTTTTTCCATAGGAGTGAGCGAGAGGTTGTCTAACTCGAATAAATTACAAAAGACCACGCGCCGCTATGATAAGTAACTGACAGAATTTTGACGGGTAGTACAGTCAAGCGGTGCCAAATGCTCGCCTTGTTTTTGTATGACGCGCTGAATCTCTAGTAGTCGTAAATCAATGGTATCTGTGTAAACCAGTTTTTTAGAAAGAGATGGGTTACAGTTTTGTATTATATAGAAAATCTACGTTTGTTGTTGACATATCGTATTTGTAAGCTCAATCCAATCTCATGCTTTTGTTTCTCTACCTCATTAGCTGTTAGGTGTTAATGTTATATTATTTATTTTTGTTTGGTAGTTTTCTTATTTTATGTTACAACAATTTAAGTGCCTCTTTCTGAAGTTCAATAGGCATGTTGACTGGGTGGCTAAAAAAATTCAAAACGTTTATACCTTAAAACTGATGGCTAAAATACTGTGGATCTCATTAATCATTAAAAAAAAAGCACATTTCGATTTAATAATCAAGTAAAAAATATAGAAGTTATTGATTTGAGTAGTCAACATTTACTTGCGTGTGACGTCACAACCCAGTATTTTTTTCAACAAATCGTTTTTGAAATTTCATAAAAAATTACTGATTTGACTAGTAGTCAAATAGCGTATTGAAGTTAGGTCAGTCCCTCCCCCGACTATTTATTAATATAATTGATTGACAGTACATATTATGACACAATCACATAGGTACTTGA
>JARACY010007052.1:0-10365 GCA_029255725.1 Scrobipalpa atriplicella
CAAAAAATGGGCATCAGAAGCCAAGCCATTGAAATTGTTGTAAGCGCATCTTACTCGAGCCACTCAAATGGCTATTAATAATGCTTTAGGAGAAAATCAGCTACATTTTAAAATGATCAGTAATTGTGCACGATTAGGTATTTTCTGTGGATGATGAAGATTTAGCACGATAAAAAGTCATACAATCATTAAACAATGCAATTGATTTTTGATTAAAAGATCTTTTTAGTGTTATGTGTGCTAAGGCCCTCAGCACAGTTTGTGACCATGTAAAGGAAATTGCAGATTCGTGTAGACCTCTGGGGGTCCCAATTTCTGTCAACAACGCCATTTTAAGGAACATTGAGTCTCAGGTAGGTCCTAAACCGTCTTAACTTTCTCATATAAAGGGACAATGGTATATCCCTAGTAATACGATTGGGTCATATTTGTATAGTAATCCCGAAAAGTGTGCAGGTTAGTGGATAGCATTTATTTTCACAGTGGCCGATAAAATTCGAGCTCCTAATTTTATACAGAAAAATCTAGAGCTTGTTAAACTGATCCTGGATGTAGCCTTGTTTATTTATGCAAATCGTGTAATGGGTGTCCGGCGGGAATGTTTAGATTACAAAGTTATAAAAAAAACCACGTAAAATAGGTATTTTCTTGCAGGGCAAAGGTTGGTAATAATAATAATTAATTTCTACAACGAAATCTAGTTTACTAGTTTTTTGTTACCAAATACCCTTACAATACAAACACTAATAGAAAATGCGGTACCTCACCAAAACTCACCAATCGATTTCGAAGAAGTGATAGTTTCTAATTGATTGATATATTTTAAATTCGCGCACTATATCGGTACCTACTAAATATTGCCGTTTTAGAGCGTTTATTTGAACTATCGGGATTCCACCAACGCATATCTTGTTTTTTCATAAAGCCCTCGACGTGGACACTAGCTTCGTCTGATTTATCGTAAAAAATCGAGCTCAAAAATATGTTTCCTAGAATTTTGCGATTCCAAATTATTCCACCATCATGGTGTACGTTTCTGCTGCTTATTTTCGCTCACAGTAATTAGAAGCAGAATAATTGAAGCAAAATGAAAGCACTGATGTGTACCAAGAGACCATGTTAAGTGTTGAAACCCATAAATCTCAGCGTCGCGCCATGAGCGAAAACAAATTTGTGTTCAGTCATGCTTTATAAATCTACTCTACTTTGGACTGACGTGAGTTATGGGTAAGGAATGGTTTGTTTGATGGCACAGTTTGTCCGAAATTATGCTCAATACTGAATTTTTTTTTAAAAATTTTGACACTAATAAACTAATTAACTAAAAACGCTTTCTTGACTTTAAAACAAAAAAGGCTAATAAGTAGTCGACTAGAAGAGAAAAATAAATTTCTTACAATTTACAAAGTGACTTTTACAATTTGATCCAGCTACTGGTTCAAAGCGATAATTCTTGACTCTCTGATCATAGTCAATCTTCGATCGAATCAGCATTAGGCTTTATTAGTGGTTATAGTTATAATAATCCAAGTTGTATTGAAACGACTACCGAACCAAACCAACACAATATAATCTGCGTTGAGGGTGTAGAATATAAGGAAATGGGAAGTAGACAACTCAGATAATGTCCTTACATTTGTGTTGACTGTTTGCTTTATGCGCATCAATATGTTGTAGAAATCGGATCTAAGCATATATAGTTTTTGAAAACAAATTAAAAGGAAAGGTTTTTGAACACTCACGCACAGCACAATGTTACTTATATTCACATTTTACAGAAAAGTAAAATACTTCAACTAAAGTATTTCTCCTGTAACTCCAGGTTCTGCAATTGGACGGCGACATTCATTGATTAATTTTGATCACACTGAGTGGGATGTAAAAGATGATACCTAATTTTTACATAACCTAGTGTTTTATCCTTTCAAAATTTACTCCATTGGCTCGACAAACCAAAGTATGTCTTTCAATCTGACTAAATAAATCCTTAAACTGTATAAAATATTCGAAGATTCGGAGGGCTTTCCTGAATTGTTAGGTTAGGATAATTTATCCGACGTACGAAATTTTTCATATATTCACAAGTAGTAAGTGCCTAGCCTAGTCTATAATTCGTTTCGGTCATTTCATTATTCACTTCTTCTTTGATTTTTTGAGTTAAGTCTTTTTTGTTAGAAGATGGATCACCACTAAACGAGTTACAAGTTATACAAAAAAGTCTAACAGCCTAAGGAACCCTAAGTCCAAGTCTGTTGGAGATTGATCGAAAATCCGAAATCTACGTCATAATACGCTTACAAATATTATCTAACGCCTTTCATGAGACTAAGCGAAGACCATAGGCTTACTGAGGCATGAATGTTTAGTATTAATGATGTTAAGTGGATAGGGCCACTGCCTCCTGTGCAGGGGGTCGTGGTTCGATTCTCACCACGTACCAATGTGTGTTTCGGTTTCCAAATTACGTTTATTCGGTGCTTTTACGGTGAAGTAAAACATCTTGAGGAAACCTGCACACACCTACGAAGAACTTCAAAGGTTGTGTGGAAAGTCGACCTATCTGTACTGGGCGATTAAGTCGAAGCTCGTGCCCCTTGGTGGCGACGTATATACAAGCTGATATTGATGATTCGCTTAAATATAATTATAATCACCTCCCTATGAAGTTCAAAGGTTCTTACTAGATTAGAAGGCCGACAGCTAATTTGTAATTCCTTACAGTGTAATAGAAATACAACGTGTAACAGAAAGGGTATATGCATCGAGAAATGGGTGAATCTACCCATGAAACTGAACAACTTTCCCTAAGGAACATAGGTCGAAATACGAAAAAAATATTTTGACTTCCCATACTAAATGCGCTATCAGCTGATGCATTTTGTATGGAAGACCAAATTTTTTTTTTCTTTCGTTATTCGATCTATGTCCCTTAGGGAAAGTTGTTCAGTTTCATGGGTAGATTCACCCATTTCTCGATGCATATACCCATTATTGTAGATTCACCCATTTCTGTTACACATTGTTTATTTAGTGTGAATTGAAAAGTGTGATGAATAAGTATTTTTAAATATCACATTAGCATGGATTCCAATCGACAAAGTCAAATATAGAACCATTTGTGTCAGTGTAGAGTTGGTCTATATTCAAATCGTTTTAATACTTGTTTTACAAAATACAAATACCTCTATCGCTGAACATCGATTTAAAGATTCGGGTAAAGTCCTAACATTTCTTAATAATTTTAAGTAGGTAGTACTAAAATTATTGAGAAATATTATGCTAACCAATTTATTTCAAGTTTTCTGCAATGTCGTATGGAACCAACTAAGGACTTCAACGGAATATGCATCATTAAATTGTGCTACATTCCGTCTCACAGCAGTCTTTCTCAACAACCTGATCCTTAAAACTTTCTTTAAAGTGCGATATTTAAATAAAAATTAAATATCGTGTTATTTATTATATGTTTGATAGTTTTCAATTATATAGTTTTCAAAGCAAACGAGAAGCTAATTGTTTGTTTGTTAACAAATGGAGTTGGAGCGCCATTAATAAGTTTAGGTACTTATTGTTAATTCAATCCTTGTAGTGTTGCAGAATCCATATTAAACATAACAAAATGACCACCACGAACAGACAATTTGTATGAAGAGACCATTATTAGATTGATAGATTGTATAGCCAGGGACTTCTTCTCGCAAACTGATCATCATCAGGAAATTGCAACTTCTACTAAAACTCAGTGAACGAAACTATAAACACAAAGAAATAATGAAAAAAATCATATCTCCTTACAAAATGTGGTGGTCATTTTGTATGGGTAGGTAAGTCAAAAATATTTTCTACATAGATTTCACGATAAAGTTTTACAATTTAATTGTCTCCTTTTAATTTATGACGTTATAGTAAAAATAATTTGTATGCATGATTATTTTGTACCATGAAATGACTACGCTTCGGTATAAGCTAATGTCCTTGTAATAAGCTGTAGGTAGATAGCAAGTAATTTCGTGGTAGAGCAAAATCCACGCCCGCGAATTTCGCTTTTCAGCACTGAAATGGAATTTCAATTCCTTTTATAACGATTTTGTTTGATTTATTAGAGAAAAGATTGTCGTATTCCTTGGTGTTAATGCCACCAAGTGCCTTTGAAACTTCTGTTCTGAATGAGTTTCTTTCATAAAAATCTAAAAATAAATCGTAAGTTATTCAGATAAAGAACTACATACGATTTATATATTGCTTTGCGATATACGTATTAGTATTGGGTATGACTTATTCTTAGTGAGTCTAACTCGCGTTATGCCTAGACTTAACGAGAGTTAGGCCAAACGCGATTTAGGCTGACTGAGAAGTAAACATATTAAGAAATAGGCTTTTCGAGATGCAAAATAATTGTGGAAATAGGCATTTGACTTTTTTGACAGATTCCCTTTCCCTTTTATGCTACTTAATAACTATTAAACATGTTAATTTGTGGCAGTGCAGTGCACGTTATAAAACAAAATAATAGGTAATATGTAAGTCAATAATAGGTATGACATCGTAAAAAATACGATCCAGCCTGGAGTCGAGGTTAGATAGAAAAACTGTACAAACTAAACGTGGTATTTTATTAGAATGCAGGTTTTTGTTATGAGCGGAAAAACATATGGCAGGGAAGGGACATAATCACGGAAAACAGTCGTTAGGGCTAAAAGATCCAGAAAGAAACAAAATTGAAACCAATTAGTAAAGTTGCCTACCTTATGGATAAAACATAGAGGATGGCTTCCTTGGATTAGTACCATGCTGGACTGGGTGCAAATGTTTCATCTGCTTCTCTTCCCTGGTGTACTGTGAAAGTCAGTAGTAAAAGTTTTAGTGTATAAAAAGTGTAACTAAATGGTATATTCACCTTGAAGCATAATGAGAATTTGCCCATGAAAATGTTAAAAAATGGTTAAAAAAAACTTCCATGTTATTGCACGTTGTATATGTAGGATTGTAGGTATGCTACTGACGAGTTACTAAAGTAGTGAATAGGCGGGTAAAGATATCTTCTGAAGACAACTGTTCAAACAATAGACACAATACTTCGCACGCTCATCACACTTTGTATAGTAAGGGAAACTTTGTTTACTATTACTCAGTCATCCTTGCGTTGGGAGTCGGGACTCAGCCTGCTTAATTCAGCGTCATGCTTCAACAACTCTTATCAGTATACATTATGGACCTATGGAACATCCGGGGCAGTATTCAGTAATCGAACCTCATTTATAACCTTTATTCCATTGCTTGAAAAACTGATAAAGAGCCCAAATGGCCTATCTTAACGCCAAAGCAGGAAAAAGGGTGGATAACGAATTTTTCTTTGATTAAAATACGAGTAACCTAACTTATAAACAAAATCACTAACAAAACAGTAGGATCAGATATTTTCTCGAAAATATTCCAATATTTTATTTCAACAATATGGAGACAAAATATGAAAAGCATTCTGCGCTCTAGTAATGATGGTAAAATATTCGCTCTTTAATCCCATTCAAATAGTATACTACTTATATTTTGTAAGTAACGCATTTTTGCGCTGTATTGAGTTGAAATACTGTGGGACTTGGTAATACCTAAATTCACAAAATATCTTAGAATCTAATATAAGTCTAATAAGCTATAAGTCAGTGTAATTTGACCAAATATACACAGTCCACTTATATTAAATTATTGACTCAAGGAAACTTAGCCCTCGTTTATTTTAATTTGACAGGTAAAATTGAAAATGTTCCATTTCTGACTTTAAATCATACCTCTTTACTAAACGGTGAACATTTTATTCATAGAATTTTTTGAGGGTCAGGTTGCATTGTTTAGTTTATCCTCTCGTAGGCTCGTTGCGACGGGTTAAAGCAATACCACCCTACTTGTAGTCTTGTGTCTCCGGAGGTTCTAAAGGGATAAAGTTAGTGAATATAGGCTCACTGTTTCCTCTAAATACAAGATCCGGCACAGCTGCTCTTACTAACCCGTTAGCTAAACATGGCGAGTCTAGAAAACTAGCCATGTGATTTGAGAAACATAAAGTTCGAAACAAACATTATATTACAATAAAAGGTTATTTAAAAAAATCAATGACCGCCTTCCATGCCTTCCTAATACGCACTAAAAGGTAACAAATAATTGTTTTGATCAACTCCCACTCACTTTAAAATATAATATAATTAGAACACATACATATTATTGTTGTTAATTGTGGAGTCGACGCGACATAGTTCGAAAAAAATCATGTCTTCAGTGACAAATCGATTGACGTTAAAATCGGTTCACGCGTTTGGTCTCTAGAGTGCCACAAAGGAACAAACATACACACATACATACATAGGCTGATAAACACATTTCCCTTCTTTGCGTTGCGCAGTCGGATAAAAAGCATGTTCCATCTAAAATATGACAAATAAGAAATCAAAACTGATGCGATCCGATTGAACCTGCGCCTTTTGGAATACCGTTCCATCGCTCTATCAATAAATTAGCTACAGGTGTCATTGACTAATATAATAAATTATACTAGGTATTATGCTAAACTTTCATAATAAAAAAAGAACATCCTATTGGACTCCTCCTGGCGTTCCAGCGAGCTTTCAACTTGTTTAACCAACGGTTTAACCGTAAACCGTAGATTGCAAGTAATTTTGAGATAGACGCGCAAATTCAATGCCGTAAATTCGCCTTTCAACATCGGACAGGAGTTAAATTCCTTTCATCACGGGGTCGTCGCTATTATGTAAATTCTTAAGGTGTGCGGAGGCCTTCCGGTGTCGTATTTTGAATAGGATTTTGTATTTTATGGGAGCAAATAATCAGATTTTTCACTGAATAAACGATAATATTATCTTTTGACGTGATTTTCTAAATCAGATTTCTATCACCAAAGATTTTAAATGGACAGGATTTTTTATATATCATTTAGGGGTTTCATATGGGAAATGGCTGCTAACCTATGTGTAAGTAGCTACAAGCAGCTAAATCAATCCTCTGGAAAGTGATAAAAATAAACACGCTTGAAAACCACGCATGAGTTGATGTTAACGTGTTTTGACAAAGTGCTGACGTCAGTAGGTTAGGTGGGTAGGTAGGTAGGTATCTTTCCTTATTGTGCCTTATATGTATTTACTTCCATTTAGGGAAAATCTGGAATTAAAATTACAAAATACAAATTGGAAAGGATTATAAAAGGTCACATAGAGTATCAAATTTTTGTTCTAGCTATATTTCCAATTCAAGAGCTGATTGGACGGAGGTCTCTAGAAAAGGTGAGCCTATATTCACTAACTTTATCCCTTTAGAACCTCCGGAGACACAAGACTACAAGTAGGGTGGTATTGCTTTAACCCGTCGCAACGAGCCTACGAGAGGATAAACTAAACAATGCAACCTGACCCTCAAAAAATTCTATGAATAAAATGTTCACCGTTTAGTAAAGAGGTATGATTTAAAGTCAGAAATGGAACATTTTCAATTTTACCTGTCAAATTAAAATAAACGAGGGCTAAGTTTCCTTGAGTCAATAATTTAATATAAGTGGACTGTGTATATTTGGTCAAATTACACTGACTTATAGCTTATTAGACTTATATTAGATTCTAAGATATTTTGTGAATTTAGGTATTACCAAGTCCCACAGTATTTCAACTCAATACAGCGCAAAAATGCGTTACTTACAAAATATAAGTAGTATACTATTTGAATGGGATTAAAGAGCGAATATTTTACCATCATTACTAGAGCGCAGAATGCTTTTCATATTTTGTCTCCATATTGTTGAAATAAAATATTGGAATATTTTCGAGAAAATATCTGATCCTACTGTTTTGTTAGTGATTTTGTTTATAAGTTAGGTTACTCGTATTTTAATCAAAGAAAAATTCGTTATCCACCCTTTTTCCTGCTTTGGCGTTAAGATAGGCCATTTGGGCTCTTTATCAGTTTTTCAAGCAATGGAATAAAGGTTATAAATGAGGTTCGATTACTGAATACTGCCCCGGATGTTCCATAGGTCCATAATGTATACTGATAAGAGTTGTTGAAGCATGACGCTGAATTAAGCAGGCTGAGTCCCGACTCCCAACGCAAGGATGACTGAGTAATAGTAAACAAAGTTTCCCTTACTATACAAAGTGTGATGAGCGTGCGAAGTATTGTGTCTATTGTTTGAACAGTTGTCTTCAGAAGATATCTTTACCCGCCTATTCACTACTTTAGTAACTCGTCAGTAGCATACCTACAATCCTACATATACAACGTGCAATAACATGGAAGTTTTTTTTAACCATTTTTTAACATTTTCATGGGCAAATTCTCATTATGCTTCAAGGTGAATATACCATTTAGTTACACTTTTTATACACTAAAACTTTTACTACTGACTTTCACAGTACACCAGGGAAGAGAAGCAGATGAAACATTTGCACCCAGTCCAGCATGGTACTAATCCAAGGAAGCCATCCTCTATGTTTTATCCATAAGGTAGGCAACTTTACTAATTGGTTTCAATTTTGTTTCTTTCTGGATCTTTTAGCCCTAACGACTGTTTTCCGTGATTATGTCCCTTCCCTGCCATATGTTTTTCCGCTCATAACAAAAACCTGCATTCTAATAAAATACCACGTTTAGTTTGTACAGTTTTTCTATCTAACCTCGACTCCAGGCTGGATCGTATTTTTTACGATGTCATACCTATTATTGACTTACATATTACCTATTATTTTGTTTTATAACGTGCACTGCACTGCCACAAATTAACATGTTTAATAGTTATTAAGTAGCATAAAAGGGAAAGGGAATCTGTCAAAAAAGTCAAATGCCTATTTCCACAATTATTTTGCATCTCGAAAAGCCTATTTCTTAATATGTTTACTTCTCAGTCAGCCTAAATCGCGTTTGGCCTAACTCTCGTTAAGTCTAGGCATAACGCGAGTTAGACTCACTAAGAATAAGTCATACCCAATACTAATACGTATATCGCAAAGCAATATATAAATCGTATGTAGTTCTTTATCTGAATAACTTACGATTTATTTTTAGATTTTTATGAAAGAAACTCATTCAGAACAGAAGTTTCAAAGGCACTTGGTGGCATTAACACCAAGGAATACGACAATCTTTTCTCTAATAAATCAAACAAAATCGTTATAAAAGGAATTGAAATTCCATTTCAGTGCTGAAAAGCGAAATTCGCGGGCGTGGATTTTGCTCTACCACGAAATTACTTGCTATCTACCTACAGCTTATTACAAGGACATTAGCTTATACCGAAGCGTAGTCATTTCATGGTACAAAATAATCATGCATACAAATTATTTTTACTATAACGTCATAAATTAAAAGGAGACAATTAAATTGTAAAACTTTATCGTGAAATCTATGTAGAAAATATTTTTGACTTACCTACCCATACAAAATGACCACCACATTTTGTAAGGAGATATGATTTTTTTCATTATTTCTTTGTGTTTATAGTTTCGTTCACTGAGTTTTAGTAGAAGTTGCAATTTCCTGATGATGATCAGTTTGCGAGAAGAAGTCCCTGGCTATACAATCTATCAATCTAATAATGGTCTCTTCATACAAATTGTCTGTTCGTGGTGGTCATTTTGTTATGTTTAATATGGATTCTGCAACACTACAAGGATTGAATTAACAATAAGTACCTAAACTTATTAATGGCGCTCCAACTCCATTTGTTAACAAACAAACAATTAGCTTCTCGTTTGCTTTGAAAACTATATAATTGAAAACTATCAAACATATAATAAATAACACGATATTTAATTTTTATTTAAATATCGCACTTTAAAGAAAGTTTTAAGGATCAGGTTGTTGAGAAAGACTGCTGTGAGACGGAATGTAGCACAATTTAATGATGCATATTCCGTTGAAGTCCTTAGTTGGTTCCATACGACATTGCAGAAAACTTGAAATAAATTGGTTAGCATAATATTTCTCAATAATTTTAGTACTACCTACTTAAAATTATTAAGAAATGTTAGGACTTTACCCGAATCTTTAAATCGATGTTCAGCGATAGAGGTATTTGTATTTTGTAAAACAAGTATTAAAACGATTTGAATATAGACCAACTCTACACTGACACAAATGGTTCTATATTTGACTTTGTCGATTGGAATCCATGCTAATGTGATATTTAAAAATACTTATTCATCACACTTTTCAATTCACACTAAATAAACAATGTGTAACAGAAATGGGTGAATCTACAATAATGGGTATATGCATCGAGAAATGGGTGAATCTACCCATGAAACTGAACAACTTTCCCTAAGGGACATAGATCGAATAACGAAAGAAAAAAAAAATTTGGTCTTCCAT
>JARACY010007053.1:0-10324 GCA_029255725.1 Scrobipalpa atriplicella
TAACTAGACGTGGCGAAAATTACTTTTGCTAAACCTTTGTTACTCTGCCTACTCTTTAAAGTATAAAGGCGTGATGTATGGTCGTAAGTACAGTTTCTTCACTCTGTACGCTTAAACGCAGGTGTATGCTACCAAAAATAAAACAGGAGTGTGAAATAAACATTGTCATGTGTTCAACCTTCGGAGTCAATGAACTAATTAGTATGGACTTTTATTCCACACGTTTTGGCAATCTGGCATGAAAGAAATGTACTTATAAATAAGTAAGTATTTGCGGACACGAACGACAGTAATGAAAGATATAAGACGATAAGTTGACTAAGTGGTGACAGGTTGTTTTTAGGTCTAGACTTATAAAGTAAAAAAAAAATAGAGACTAAGGACTCGTATTAATAATCAAATCAGCTCTTGAGTTTGACAGCGAGTTTGAGTTGGTATCAAAAATGTCATTTCAGTACAAAACGGCCTGTCAAATACGTATGCTTTCAATCTTGAATTCGCTTCATAAATACAAGCCTAAAAGTACCTACCTACCCTACTGCTGCTTACTTGGGCCGTGAAATACAAAGAAAGTCAATTCTTTTCTGTCTCGTCTGATTGTCCTGGCTAGCAAAAAAAATATATTTATGTACAAAATATTCTGATGTCCTGCTCTGATGCAGAGCCACATTATTGCAAGTCATTAATTATATGGATAACATACATATGATCACGCCTTTATCCCTAATGAGGTAGGCAAAGCGAAAACGACCTAAACAAAGGTCATTCCGCCACGTCTGACAAGTTTTAAGGGTTATTTTATTACAGAAGATTATGTATATTGCTATAGTGACGGGTTGTCAGCCCATCGCCTATATTACAGAGTCCTTTTTGTATTAATTCTGATATTAAATAGTAGCGTTACTATAAGTTATTTTAAGTGATCTAAAATAGTTACGTTACTACAGACGAAGTATTATGCTACTATCTAAAACTCTACTGTATCTCATGTTGCGCATGTATTCTATCATGTTTTAAAATAGAAGCTGATTCATTAGTTTAGTTTAGATGGTTTTAACTGATGGTAATAGAATCTAAAATAGACAGACCTTGATAAAGAACAGTAATAAAAGTTTTAGAGAATAAAGGCCTCTAATACCTGCATAAAGTCAAGCCTTTACGGGGTAGGTAGGTTAAAAATACGAAGATGTTTTCACCGCATGTGACATTTGGGATTTTTAAATGCTGTAAAAACCAGCTAAGGGATTCGAGTGTCATTCTGTTTGTAAGCTCCACTCTGAATGTCGCTTTAATTGCTATTGGACAGTTTAATTGTAGCTTTCAGTTACAGTGTCTTATTTTCACTTAAAATATTTCTTAAATTAAAATAATATGTCCTGAATTCCGATGGTTGTTTTTAATTTTGGACTTAAATTTTAAGTTATAAACGCCTTGGCCTTTCTAGGCTTCACAATAAAGTACTTTTGCGAGATAGGTCTATAAGCTGCTTAGCTTTATCAGTATACAATTGTTTGTGCTTACATATGATTGTACGTATTTGATAAAGCATTAAATAAATATCGAGTTTAGGTATAGGCCCGACGACGTTTCGACAGAATAAAGTCAAGGATCTAAACTACATTAAATAAATATAAATTATACATTTTCTCTTCTAAAACTAACGAATGATTTTGTTCTTGTCCGCAGAGTTCTTCCGCAAGCTGCTCGCACTGTCTCGTGAGGAATTCCACGCGATGTTCAAACGAACATACGGAATGATTTACGAGCAGCACTCGTACGTCTTCGAGCAGCTTTTCGAGCAGCTTGAGAGGTTAGTACTAGTACCTACACCAGAGAAATATCTACCTACACAGTGTGACATACAGCTTCAGTAGTTCCATGCGACGTTCAAGCGAACATACGGAATGATTTACGAGCAGCACTCGTACGTCTTCGAGCAGCTTTTCGAGCAGCTTGAGAGGTTAGTACTAGTACCTACACCAGAGAAATATCTACCTACACAGTGTGACATACAGCTTCAGTAGTTCCATGCGACGTTCAAGCGAACATACGGGATGATTTACGAGCAGCACTCGTACGTCTTCGAGCAGCTTGAGAGGTTAGTATATCAGGGAAAGTCAACAGCATCGGTTATAGGTAAATGAGACAGAGATAGTCCAAGCCAAGGCCGGAGAATTATTGTAACCCCCCAAGTGTGTCAGCTTATGGGCGGCGGTGATTGCTTACCACCAGGTGACCTGTTCTCCTCTGACCTCCCCTTTCATATTTTTTTAAAACCTAATTTAACAAATAAATGGAATCCATCGTTAGTAGCTGTGGTTAGTACAGTGTATTTATCATTAATACCGCACTCTACACCCTTATCTTGTTTGTAAACAATACAATACTATTTTTTTATGTGTTATTTTCCCCGTTAATTGCATTGGTCTTCTTCGTATTGTTTTTGTTTTGATTCAATGGAAAAGATAAAAATAAGTTCGCACCGTCCATGACGCATTTAGGTAATTCTTGAAAATATTTGTACAAAATGCATGATTCAAGCGCGTTTTTTAAGAAATCTAAAGCTCAAACAATTTAAGAAGTACTTACGTGGTTTTGCGAGATGCCGATCTATCCGGAGGGCGTTCTTTGTCCTTTCAATATGTGGGAACACAAGTCAAAGGCTAAACTCTCTCCATCGTCAACTCTTCTGTCAATTTTGTACAAATAAAAATATGCAAATCCAAAAATCATAATCCTAATGGTATTAGCAATTCGTGGTTACAAAATACGCGACTTAACTAATATAAGTCCATTCATGTCACTTTCAATCATGAGAGAAGAGAATGAGATGGCAATAATTTTAGTTGAGATTTAGTTAAATCGGGATGGTTACGAATCGGGCCCATTTCATTTTCGCTACTACGAATCTGAAATGACCAAAGTGTCAAAATGACTAAGGTCTATTGACCAATATTGGAAGTTCTGCTAAAACAACTGTGATTTTTCCAGGTATTACACGCGAGGGGACACCGACTTCGACCTGATGATGGACGGGTTCTTCGGCATCCTCTACCAGAAGATGTTCACCGTGCTCAACTCACAGTACAGCTTTGATGAAAAGTAAGTTTCTTATTTTATCTTGCTTTATTCTAATAAATACCTAGGTGTGTTTGTATTTTTATAACAACTTAAAAACTACTGAAAATATATGGAAATATCTAGGTTAGGTCCTCCAAGAATAAATCATCTATAGGGTACTTTTTATCGCGTGAAAATACATCATTCCCAAGGGAAAATTGGTGAAACCCCCTGACGGAAAACTTTATTTGCATAGGTAGGTACTTAATAATAATTAAACACTAGCAAATTTGCGAAAAACAAATTAATTTTCTATAAAGTATTTATACCTACCTATAGTGGAAAGACTCTAAAAAATGCAGTTAAAATTATCGCTTTTCTTCATTGAGAGCCAAATGTGTCGCAGTAAATAAAGCTCCTATTAGTGGCACTAAAATACTAATTTATGAGTTTCCCTGAAGAACTAATTTAGGTTAGCGTAGGTGGCATTCCATGGCTTTTAAACCTAAACAGTCGTTACTGGGAAAAACAAAATGGCGTCATATCGTCGTTCCAGACTTCTAAAGGTGCATTCACAAACAGTCATAAAAGTGACCTATTAATCGCCATTCTCATTTTGAACGTTGACATTATACCTACTTAAATTTAATCACGCCTATATCAGTATGAGCTAGGCAGAGCGTCAATAGCTTTCTAAAAACCGCTTTCGCCACGTTTGACCTCTGCTGAGGTGATTTCAGATGATAGTGTTGTGTATTGCTGTAGTGACAGTTTGCCAGCCTATCTACCAAAAATATGTACATCAAAACCCTCCTCGAATCACATTACCCCTTACGGGGAAGACAGGTAGAGTCTGTGCGAAAAGAGAACAGGCATGGAATTTGAGGGCGCGCATTTTTATTTAATTAACTGTCGCTTGTTCGTGTGAGGATTATGCCCAAGTCTTTAACAGTAACCTTCTACATTAAATTTTGGAGGTTTTAGGTCAAAGACCTAGGCATAAACGCCACGCAACCAGCTGTGGGCTAATTAATACAAATGTGCGCCCTCCGATTCTATGCCTGTTCTCTTTTCGCACAGACTCTAAGGGGAAGGTAGGCAGAGCATAAAACGCTTGACAAGGTTTGAGAGAAAGCTCGGGAGGAAAAGCTCATCTGGCACTTTCTATGTTTTTTTTTGCTTCCAATCCATAAAATAATTAATGTCAATATGCTATTATAAACTACTGCAGTGACCTTTGCACCCCTGCATCTTCAAGCAAAGTGCAATGCGGGTCTTGGTATTAAAAATTTGTGAATCTTGGCTCGGTATCGTCCTCTTGGGACTCCACTTCGTTATAATTAGTTCGTTTTGAAAATAAGGTTGCATAGCGAAGTTACAAAGTGTTTGGCCTAGTTTCTTGGCCAGTTTATATTTATTGGCACTTAGAAATTTAAATTTCTTTACTTTAATCATGTTTGCGTTCGTATATAGTTACTGCAAGAATAGTTTTACACCTTAACGTATAATTTGGCATAACATAATCCTTAAATATGCATTTTTTTTTCGGACTCAATCAACGTTTAAATTTTTTGACTTACCTGATTGTTTGCCAGTGCAAACCTTTTATAACCTCTCGACAACTTTATAAAACTAAAATTATGCTTCAAAATACGTCGCACAATCAACAATCCCTTTACAATATTCATATGACACTCAGCCCAGCGATATATAGAGTCATTACGGGTCCATATTTCTCGGGTTTATGCGTCGTTATCGCCCATAATCGTTTGTTTACGTGCGCCGCCCGCCAAAGCTGGCTCGAGTGGTTTATGGACACGATGGACACTCTATAAACAATGCATGGGGTTTGGGGACAGACGGAACTAGTTACTAGTTATTATTCTGTGCTGGAAGTTGGGCAATCTTTTTTTCTAGTAAAGTAAAGGTAAATAAAATTGCACTAATTTTATACACTGTACCATGAAAAATTGTATCGAGAAATACCTACCTACCTAACTAAATCATCATCATAGGGTGCCATCTTCATATTGAAGTTTGGAGGTCAGCATTCGGTATAAATACTATAAATAAATATTAACTTTGATTAAATAGTCATACAAGAATGTCCCGTAGGTCGTTATACCTATTATAAGTAGTTCATCGACTTGACTATGTCTAGACGTCTTCATTCTAGCTCACGGAGAAATTCTAGCTTGAATAAATACGAAACAAATATTTGAACTTATCGTCTGTGAAGTCATTTTTGGCTTTTATTTCTATGAACTACTTACGCAATTTCTTCAAAAGAAATGCGTTCAAATATTGTAATTTTAAATACTTATGAAAATACTCAGGAACTGAGCTCTGTACTGAGTCTTCTTGCCTATTTATTTGTGAAGGCACTCAAATTATAGTAATATTAACTGAATGCCCATAGGAAATTTTCTATAAAATTCTTTATAGTTCAAATCCCAATCGTATCAAATGGTTTCCACACAGATCTTCAAATAACGTTCTCTTGTTACAGATACCTAAAATGCGTCAACGAGCACATGAGGGACATACAGCCATTCGAAGATGTCCCGCACAAGTTGTCGGTCCAGCTCAGGAGAGCTTTCGTGGCCACCAGGA
Organism: Scrobipalpa atriplicella; assembly: GCA_029255725.1. Lineage (NCBI taxonomy): Eukaryota > Metazoa > Arthropoda > Insecta > Lepidoptera > Gelechiidae > Scrobipalpa > Scrobipalpa atriplicella. Next base: position 5,674 of record JARACY010007053.1, read on the forward strand.
CTTTCCACAAAGCCTTGCGGGCTGGTGCTGATGTCGTGAGGAATATGATGCAGGTATGTAGATAAACAAACACGGGTTGAAGTTGTTAGTAAACGGAAGGCGAATACTTGGAAGAAATACAGGTACCCATAATTATTCAGTATGAAATTCACTTCAATTTACATTTTAGAAATTTGTACCTACGTTAAAAAAAATAAACATTTATTCCCCCAACATACTCGCCCAGAAAACCTACGTCCCAAGAAAAAGTTAGCTACAGAAACATCACATTTAGAAATTGTTAATACAGGTCCACATTCAATGTCCACAAAAATTTACAATGCATTACCAGACTATTTAAAAGAAACAGAAAAACTTCATATTTTCAAAAATAATTTAAGAAAATATTTAGTTAAGAAAGCTTACTACAATCTGCAAGAGTTTTAAAATGAAGGATCTTTATATATCACAAATAATAAATATAATAAGTATATAAAAATATTGTAAATAAATAAAAAATAATATTAGGTAGGTATTTATGTTTTTTAAGTACTGTTGCAGTGCCCTTGCAGGGTCCTTGTTGTGTTGACCTCAAACTAGAAATAAGATCTTTATGTACCAACAAGTGGGCAATAAATGATTGAGTATTGAGTATTACTAGGAGAAAAGGGTAAGTAGGCACTTGAAAATGGCAAGTCAACTTCGTCGATGTAAGTCGTGTCAAGAGTAAACACGAAACTGAACTTGAAGGTCTGTCGGTCGTTACTCTGTCATCCATCATCTTAAAAGTCAGGAAAAAGAGTTTCCTCTACCAAAACGTAATGTAGATTACCTAAGCGCCACATAACATTTAGCATACCAAAAGCCACCGGATAGACAACGTGACAGACAATTAATATTAACTTATGTTAACAAGCTATTCAAATCCCAAATTGGACACCAAACAAGATGACACAATGCTGCTTCGCGAATTATTTCGCCGATTGTCTCGACAGGTAGACAACGCTGCCATATTTTACCATACACCTTCCTGCATAATCGGCGATTTAAATGCAAAGTTATTATAATAAATTAAATCAATATTCTGCAGGGACCCGAGGTTTGACCTTCGCAGTTCGGCGTATGCGTCGTTAGGCGAAACATCTTTCGTGCGTTGCTCTTCAGGCGACGAAAGAATGACACATTCTTGGGGGCATTCGGTTTAATTATAAATGTGAACACGGTCTGATCTGATTCTGTTGGACTGACAATGTGACAATGGAAGGGTCGTCGTCTTTAGGCAGACATAATTCAAGCGGTACATTTAAGTTAAAGTAAACTAATATGATTGAATTGAAGACTCTTATTTACATTTAAGGCAAAGTAAATGTTTTCTTCGATATTCTTTTTAAATCACCTCTATGTAGGTAGCTTACATCTGATCAAATCGCCCTCCAGTAAGGTCGTGTGTGTTACCCATTAATTTAATTATTTCAGTCATCATCACCCCCTCATTTTAGACTAACAAATCGTCGATTGTCGCATACTTTTGGTAGCAAGGCTGAAGATGACCTCATGTGGTTTGATCTAGCCACGTTTATAGCCGTGTTTCTCGCATTAAGGATCCGTTGGGCAATTATTATCATCCCATATGGTGGGTTTAATGGCCGACAGAACCTTGTAAAAACTTCGTGTTATAAACATTTAGTTCGGTTAAATACTGTTTTTTTAGCGGTTAGGTCATCCTGTTTGTTCCTAATTTTTTTTGCTCAATTGGCCATGTGGTGTTTGACTGCGTGATGTGATTATGATGTGATACCATCGGCTAAAATTTAACTTTTGATCCATCGATGAATTTTAAAGTTATATGTCTGGGTTTATACGATTGCCTTTTGGCCTTTAGTGCGCACCTGTCGTATTTCCAAATACATCCCCTTTTCTCTGTTTCAGGTGGGAGTAACCCAGGAATGCGTAACAGCATGGGCCCGACTGCGGTACTGTGGTACCTGCTCAGGTGCTCAACCGCCTGCCTGCAGCAGATACTGCCACAACGTGCTGAGGGGATGTTTACCAGCTCATGCCGACTTAGGGGACCAGTGGGACGCTTATGTTGGTGAGTGGGGTTGAATTGAACTTGGTAGAACTTGAGTTACAGAAAACTGAGGGTCTAAACTTTAGACTCTAAAGGCATCTTGAGACTGGTAACTTGTCTTACATAACTGAGATAAAAGTCAAGAAGATTCTGTTCTGATCATGAACGATTGCACAAAAAGTTCACACAGATATTTTGACTGTTCCCATTTCCTCTTACAGACGCAGTAGAAAAAGTAGCCGACCGCCTTCTCGGACCGTTCAACATAGCCATGGTGGTGGAACCGATCGACATCAAGATCTCAGAAGCCATCATGAGCTTCCAGGAGCACAACCAGGAGATTTCGCAGAAAATCTTCGCTGGCTGCGGCAAACCGGTTTTAGGCGGTGGCGGCGGCACTGGACCTTTCTTCTCACCAGACAGACAGAAGAGGTCTATCCGGTCTTTACCAGATTTCGACTGGATCCAAAAGACCAACGACGTGGACGATTTCGTTATCGAAACGTCTTACGAGAACATTATCAATGACGACTTCCGTACGCCTGAGGGTATCAAGAAGGCCACGGAAGAGATGAAGGATCAGGCTAAGTCTAGAGAAAGATTCTTGCAGTATTTGAAGGGGAAGATCAGCCATGAGGACTATGAGGAGCACGAGAGGCGGAAACGGGACGCGGATCCCGAGCCCGCGCCCGCCAGTGGGGAGATCAACTTCAAGAACTACGAGTTCGACAGTAAGAGGAATGGAGCTAAGAAGAAGAAGCCCACGTTGAAGAATGACGATGGACATGGTAAGTTTTCACACGAATTTTGTAAATAATACTCGTAGAACAGTACAGAATAGATGTCATTTTTAATTCCTTAGATTTCGTTAAGAATTTTTCTGTGGGGATCCGTTGTTTGCCTGCCTCTTTAGCTAGAGATTTTAAAGAGTTTCGACTTTCAAAAGAATTCATATTTTCCTTTTATTTGTATTGTAACCTTCTTATTTTATCTTATTTCTTCCTCTAGGTGCAGAATGGGGTGGCCCAGCATTGGAACGCCTGGTCCGCGAGACCCGGTCCCGTCTGCGTAACTCTAGACGGTACTGGAGCACCCTTGGGCCAGTGCTGTGCACTTCAACTAGTGTCACGACGTCTCCTTGCTTCAATGGTACTGATGTGGCCAGGTAAGAAAGTTTTCGTCACGCACCCCTCGCACCTTGCACTTGCAACCTATGAACGTAGGGAACTCCATCAAACCACATACCTCATCAAAGTCCAGGTGCCAAGGTTTCGCTTATATGTCAGATACATTGATGTTTAGCGAGTAGACTTAGCATCTCCACCTTATAATAGTATTAGATGATACATTCACAAGAGAAATTTTACGGCACCGCTTATTTGTCTTTCATCCCATAAGAGGGGCTGATACCCGGCAGTATATTTCTAGAGGCTGAAATAGTAGTGAGATTTCGTGAAGACTAATCAACTGTATTTTCGTTTCCAGCTACATCCCCGGCCCTGCGGGCGAAGGCAGTGCGGCACTGGCTTCAAACCCTGAAGTGCGGAGTATAGGAACCACCGTCATAGTGGGCAGTACCACCTCTAGAGCACAGCAAGAAGCGCTCAGGATGCTCACAGCCAGGCTCAAGGACGCTTACAACGGAGTCGAGGTGCAGTGGAAGGATGCAGGTTAGTCTACCTACATGACTCTTTTTATTTTTTCACGTTTCCTTGATCCGATAAAGGCTACAAAGCTAAGCTGATAAAGCGTACAGCCAGGGTCGAAAATAATATAAGGATGGAATCTCAAATGGCGTTTCGGAGATGGAAAGGCGATGGGAGAATCAAATCACGAAATGACTAAGGCCTTGGACTAAGGTATCATGTCACTAAGGTATTTTGAGATAATTAACAACTTTGTCATAACCAGTGGTGCTGTGTCGACAATCCAAAAGTCTCCATTGCCCCCTGAGCGTCTTCCATTCTCCCTATTCCAATGATTCAAAAAATATTCCTTCTCTTATCGATTCGACGAACCACCCAATAAACCCTGGTATCAGAGCAACAGAACTACAACTAACAATAAAATTAAATTTATTTAAATAATAGTAGAAATAACAAATCAAAAACTTCATCCGCCGACAGGATTTGAACCCGACAAGCGTCCACTTGACGAGTAAGAAGTAACAGAATACTAATTTCACCGCTTAAAACTAAACCGCCGTAGCTTAGATGGTTAAAGCGTTGGGCCGGTTTTCCAAAGACGCGGGTTCAAATCCTGTCGGCGGATGAAGTTTTTGATTTGTTATTTCTAATATTATTTAGAAATAATATAGCACTGTGAGTGCAAAAAATCATAATAAATGAATTTATTTACCTTCCAGACGACCTGCAAGTAGCGTCTACGAACCTGGACTTCATAGGATCAGATGGATCAGGCTCAGGGTCGGGTGATGATGCTGATGATGGAGATGACGATCTGCCTGATGATGACGAGGACAAGCAGTATCCTGATGGTGGTAAGTTTATTGTTTCTTTTTTTTTTACTTCTTTAATATAAAGTGTTGTAGTTACACAAGTCGGAGAAATTAATGGAACATGAAAAAATATCGATTTAATA
>JARACY010007054.1:0-10263 GCA_029255725.1 Scrobipalpa atriplicella
TCATGAGCCTTTATTACCTCGTATATCAACTGTCGAACTGACAAATGTCGTTTGCTTAGTCTTAAACAACTGAGTGTTCTTATCTAAGAACATCTGCGTGTGATTTAAAAAAATGCAATATGGCGGATTTTTGGCGCCAAATTGTAAGTCTTTAATATACAGGGTGTAACAGAAAGGGTATATGCATCGAGAAATGTGTGAATCTACCCATGAAACTGAACAACTTTCCCTAAGAAACATAGGTCGAAAAACGAAAAAAAAATCGTGACCTTTCATACTAAATGCATTATTTTCGTATTTCGACCTATGTTCCTTAGGGAAAGTTGTTTAGTTTCATGGGTAGATTCACACATTTCTCGATGCATATACCCTTTCTGTTACACGTTGTATATTTTTCGACTGAACCTATCGAGTGGGGTATCAAAATAGAGGTAATTAAAAGAAAACTACAGATGTATAGTCATAGGTATAACTCAATTTAGAACAATAAATTGCAATTGATGCATTTAAACACTTGTTTCTATAGTCGGGTTTTTGAACTCTTTTTAGGGTTCCATAGTCAACTAGGAATCCTTATAATTTCGCCATGTCTGTCTGTCCGTCCGTCCGTCTGTAGGTCGCGCCGCGCCCCTGTAAAAAACTCAGTTTTTAACTTATTAACAAGAAATTTGGTACGAAGATAGATTAATAATGACGCAAAGTAAATGTAAAAAACCGGTCAAGTGCGAGTCGGACTCGCGCACGAAGGGTTCCGTACCATCATTTATAAAAATGGCAACAAAATCATATCTGTTGTCCGACTCGCACTCGGCCAGTTTTTAGTATTTGTTGTTATAGCGGCAATAGAAATTCGGCATTATCCGCGAAAATTTCAACTCTCTAGCTATCACGGTTCATGAGATACAGCCTGGTGACAGACGGACGACGGACAGACAGACGACAGACAGACAGCGAAGTCTCAGTAATAGGGTCCCGTTTTTTACCCTTTGGGTACGGAACCCTAAAAAAACAATTCAAATGTATTATTTTTGGACCTCCTTGGAATTTTTTTGTATTATTTTGAGTAGGGTATCGTTAGACAAGTCTTTTAAAATGAAATGAAGGTGGTGCATTCTAAGTTGCAGTATTTGTTACATATTTCTACAAGTCATATTCATTTCAAAATTCAAATTCACTTCAAAACAATAAATGCGAAAATTATGAAAATATGAAATATAACTCTTTAGTTGTAGTTGCAATGAAAACTATATAACGAAAAGTGTAGCATTTAATATTTAGGAAAAACAGTTTCAACAAAAACTACATAATCTGTAAAGGTGAAATGATCCTTATGTCCTTATAGCGAAAACAATTATGTTGTTTTAAGTAAAGATACACATACACCCTACACATGGGCGTGTCCGACACACACTTGGCCTTTTTTTTATTTAAAATACTTGTTAAGTTAATCTATTCTTCTTCGACAATTTTTGTCTTTAGAAGGTGACCACGACGGAAAGAGTTTTCGAAGATCTTTTATTAGTAAGTAGGTGGTTACTAGGTAGCTAGGTACCTATTAAATAAATATAGGTAGAGTTTTTGTTCTGTAGTCAACTAGAAACTCAACTCATCATTTCGCCAAGTCGGTCTGTCTGTCTGTCTGTCTGTCCGTCCGTAAGCCGCACCCCTTTATAAAACTCAGTTCAGTCCTTCACCTATCGACAGGAAATTTTGTACGAAAATAGATTATAATGACTCAAATTTGTAAATAAAAAAAAAACAATTCATACCTTTGTATTATTTTAGACCCTCCCGTATAAGCGAAAGGGGTCAAAAAGAAAAAAAAAACAATGTTGAGTGGGGTATTGTTAGACAGGTATTTTAAAATAAAACAGAGGTTTCTTTAAAATAAAGTCTGAATTGTTTTTGTCTCGAGATGTTTGCATTCAAAATTGCTGTATTTGTTACAAAGTTCCAGTCATATCTTCTAAACTATAAAAAATGGAATAGAGTCTGTGCAAACCGCCGAACAGAAGAAAACCGCCAGAATTTGAGGGACTTTGACCTATCTATATACTTTAACCTCCAGAATTTTATGTTAAGGTTAAAGACTTTGGCATAAACCTTACGACCAATTGACTCAAATTCTATGCCGGTTCTTCCTTTCCGCACAGACTCTACAGCTCTTTCCATGTGGATAGGAAAAACCGTTCAAACAAACTAATACGATACCGGGTGTAAGGGACAGCGTCCAACACATATCACTAGGATTTTTCTTCAGGAAATGAAAAAAAAAAAAATTTGCTTTTTCATACAAATTGTCTGATCAAATTTTGAAGACAACTATGTTGTTTTAAATAAATATATAAGGCTGCGGAACCCTACATAAAGGCGTCTGTTTCAAGCCTGTTTCTCATCAAATAAAGAAAAATATCGTGATTATGTAAATTCTACATTCTTTAATGCATTGCAACTATACCTTTTATACACACATTTTCACGATTTCACAACTCAAACAGCGAGCCTATGATATTGATAACTTAGGTTAATAAAATGTTGAGCACTTGAGAACGATACAAACGCATGCTAAAATAAACAAGATGTATCTATATATTCTGCGGCTAAACCAGCTCAAAAGTATTTTCTTTTACAGCGCGTAGAAGAGGTAGCAGATTCATTAAGAGACGCGATCGTGATGGACGAAGTGTCAAAAGCAGTGGAGATGACAAAAGCAAACGATGTGGTGTAGGGAATGAGACCTGTAAGAAGGCTGTAAGTGTTGATGTGGGAGGCGGTAAAAAAGGATTAAGGGGAGTTGATTGCTTAGGTGGTGGAAAAGGTGTTGGCGGTGGTATTGCCGACTGCACAAAACCTACACCTTCAGGATTCAGTACTAGCACCAGTAATGAAGGCAGCGACTGTGCACTAAATGGAGCAGGATGTGGCAGTGATTACAGTATCAGCTCCGAAGAACGTGAAAAGTTATGTAAATTAATAAATAATACAATTGTATGCAATAAAAAAGATTACAGCATCAGCACAGCAGAAACTAGTGGTAGTAGTGATGAACGCATTAACTGCGCGCTAAATAGAACAGGATGTGGCAGCGATTATAGTGTCAGCTCCGAGGAACATATCAAATGTTACCTACAAGACATTTCTTTGATTCCATTAGGAAGTATCATGGGTCCAAAAAGTTTACAATCTGATATTAAAGATGGTTGAGATTGAATAATATAAAACCATGTATAAAACACAAAGGAATAGTAATGTATATTTGGGTTAAAGTTTACAAGAATTTTCATTTGATGGCTTCTGGCTTCGTGAAGCTTCCATTTTCAATTTGTCGTCCATTTTGTGTGCTCATTTGAACAATGTGTTAATCAAGAGTACAGCGATAGCTCAGATGGTGGGTTAACATGTAAGTGGTTAAAACAAAAATGTAGAGTCGCTGGTACATAATTGCTATGCGGTAATAGTGATTATAGCGCTTCATATCCAAAATTTCAGACAAGATCAGGTCAATCGATAGATTAGTTTCTTATAGCGCCCAAGTATTTGGAGCGGATTCTATAAGGCCATTTTCACACTTGACGCTCAACGCGGCGTAGCTGTATCGTTCTTTGTAAGTACATCGGTTTGTATGGAAAAAACGCGGGGTATGGCACACTTGCACCGCGCCTACGCGCGGAGTGAAAACAATGGAACCATAGACAATACGCCGCGTTGCGCGTATAGTGTGATAATGGGGTAAATATACACCACATCATTTCAGCCATTTGTTTCTTATAAAAATTAAAAGAAAAACATAGTGATGATTTAATGATTTTTTCTAAAATATGGGGTGTAAGGGACAGCTTCCCGCAAACTGATAGCGGGTGCTCTGCTCAGTCAACGAAACTGAACAACTTATGCTAGGATTTTTTTTTCAGGAAATGAAAAACGTTTTTTGACTTTCCCATGCCCATACAAAATGACTACCTCGATCAGCCAATTTGTATAAAAAGCAGTTTTTTTTTTTCATTTCTGAAAGAATTTCCTGGTAAAAGTTGTTCAGTTTCGATGACTGAGCAACGCCTATTAGTTTGCGGGATGCTGTCCCTTACACCCGTTATAAGTCGAATGACTTGATGAAAAAAAATGGAATAAATTAATGCTTATTATTTTTTATTCTATTTAAAAAACGCATTTTTTTCATATAAACCTTATTTTTATAAATATGTAGGTATATAAAAAAAATCTATAAATTTTCATCTTTCTGCCATGCTGAAACGTTTTAAATACATAGATATTAGAATTATAAAAAGATAAAAATGAATAAAAATGGTTTTTCATTAAAATAGAAAACTAGGAGGTTTTCGTGGGATACTAACGAGTATATCGCGAAATCTATCTATAGGTATTATATTCGTTTTTTTTTGGCGCCGAAATATTTTTTAATTCAGATATTAAATCTTTTTTTTTTCCTTTTTAACAGCAAAGCCAATAAAATTGGGAAATTTCAAAAAAGTAGAAAGGAAAACAAAAAAGTTTAAATGGTCTTCGAGTAAATTGACTGGAAGTGATAATGACTACCACACCTTGAAAAAAAATAAAGATAAATCAGGAGATAAGCATGATTGTCCTTTCGGTAAGAAATAAGGAATTAGAATCAATAGACTACCATAACCTAGGAATATTAACGGACATCATGGTCCTCTATTGGCCAAAATTGTTAATAATAATAATACTAACAATAACTTAGGTAGTAGAATGAAGCTACTCTTAAATTGTTAAAATGAGTTCAAAAGATGACTAATAGATTGGACATTGTTGAAATCAGCACAAAAAATGACTCAACAGATTAGACATTACTGAAATCAGCACAAAATATTACTTAATGAATTGGACATTGTTGAAATCAGCACAATCAATGACTCAACAGATTTGACATTATTGAAATCAGCGCAAAATATTACTCAACAAATTTGGACATTGTTGAAATCAGTACAAAATAATTACTCAACAAATTGGACAGTGTTGAAATTAGCACAAACAATGACTCAACAGATTGGACATTATTGAAATCAGCACAAACTCAACAAATTGCACATTGTTCAAATGAGCACACAAAATGGACGACAAATTGAAAATGGAAGCTTCACGAAGCCAGAAGCCATCAAATGAAAATTCTTGTAAACTTTAACCCAAATATACATTACTATTCCTTTGTGTTTTATACATGGTTTTATATTATTCAATCTCAACCATCTTTAATATCAGATTGTAAACTTTTTGGACCCATGATACTTCCTAATGGAATCAAAGAACAAAATTGTAATAAACAAAAATATGTCTACCCTACAAGACATTTCATTGAACGTTATTTTTTTAATATTACAAATAATTTTAATAATAGCTTGAATTATATAGCTGGAATATTAAACATTTGTCAAAAAACAGATTTTCCTTAGTTTAATCAGGGCAATTTTCCTCTCAATAAAGTTGATTTTCGACTTTCAAACGGCACGCTAAGTATAGTTGGTCCCTGTCGCTGTTTTTACACAAACTAAGTCAGTGGCTTATTATTATTAGTTAAGTGGTTTAAGAATTCAAAAATCAGGTCTGGGGTCTTCGGGGTTGTTATTCGAATTGAGAACCCACAACTTAATCCATGATCTTTGTATGTGTTTGGCTGCATGGCCTGAATCAAAAACCTAGTATATGGCCAGAACTGGCGATACATTTATGACAGAACCTACTTTTTTAAGGTTCCGTACCCAAAGGTTCAAAACGGGACCCTCCTATTAAGTACTGAGACTTCGCTGTCCGTCTGTCTGTCACCAGATGGTTGATGATGGTTCTGTTGCCGCTATAACAACAAAATACTAAAAACAAAATAAATTAAATATTTAAGGAGGGCTCCCATACAAAAAAACGTGTATTTGTTGCTCGTTTTTGTAGAAAATGTTTCGGAGGCTGTTTCTCATGAACCGTGATAGTTAGATAAATGCTAAGGGACATTGCTTCTTCTTGCCAAATTTCAAGATCCTAGGTCACCGGGAAGTACCCTATACGTTTTGCTCTCTCAAGATTCAAAAACCTGTAGGGTACTTCCCATTAACCTACAATCATGTTTAGTAAGAAGCTGTGTCTAATAGCCCAATTAAAGGAAAAATTCCTAAAACTGTAAATTTGTTCATATATCTCGAAAAAAAAAAGGTTTTTTATCATTACAAACTTATTAACGCAGTCCTCTCCCTATATCTAGTAACCGCCGATCAGCCGGCCGCGCGTCATTTTTTTTGATTTCGCGTAAGTTTATACGTTTAGTACGGCGGTTAGCCGGAAAAGTTTGCAAACTGGCGTGATGGGATGAATGGGTGTCAGACTGGTTGTACACATCCTAAGGTAAATTTTGAGATATGTTGCCCTGGTGGGTACACTCTATGGGTCTGCAGGCAGGGTCGGTTAGGTTAGTCCACACGACCTTTTAATTAAGATTAGTAAGTGATAAGGCAACGACTGTGCACTAAATGGGACAAGATGTGGCACTGATTACAGTCTCAGCTCCGAAGAACGTGAAAAGTTATGTATTACAGTATCAGCTCAGAAAAAAACAGTGATAATAGTGATGGGCACGTTAGCTGCGCGCTAAATAGAACAGGATGTGGCAGCGATTATAGTGTCAGCTCTGAGGAACATATCCAACCATGTAAAATAAAAAATGGTACAATCAAATGCTCTAATGTCGATTACAGCATTAGTACAGCAGAAAGTAACAAGAAACAGGAAAAGAAAGATTCACAGACAGATGAAAACAGTGTCTCACATGAAGAAGATTTAAACTACTGGGTGATAAGAATCATCCACTTTTTAAAGCGAATCCTAAGGAATGTGTTAGTTACAGTGATAGAAAAGTTATCCAAGACGATCGGTGCGATTTATACGGGGTGTAAGGGACAGCGTCCCGCAAACTTATAGGGGTTGCTCAGTTACTGAACAACTACCATCAGGATTTTTTTTCAGGAAATGAAAAAAAAAATTGCTTTTTCATACAAAATTACCACATTGATCAGACAATTTGTATGGAAAAGCAAATTTTTTTTTTCATTTCCTGAAAAAAAATCCTGGTGATATGTGTTCAGTATCGTTGACTGAGCAACCCCTATCAGTTTGCGGGACGCTGTCCCTTACACCCGGTATACATTTTCAGAAAATAAAGATTCACAGACAGTTGAAAACAGTGCCCCACATGAAAAAGATAAACTACCGGGCGATAAGAATCATCCACTTTATAAAGCGAATCCTCTAATTACAGCGATAGTAAAATTATCCCTGGAAACGATTCCTTTCCCGAAAAGAGCAATAAACAGAAGAAATTGGGCAATTATAAAAAGATAAATATTAAATAAACCTAAAAAGAAACGTTTAGATATTCCCGGAGTAACGAGAAAATTATTAGACATACCTTCGAATGGACTTGGAATCAATTAGCTGGAAATAAAAAGTATCATAATAACTACCAAACATTTAAAGAAAATAAGAAATTAGGAAATAAGCATGAGTGTCCTTTGGGTAAAAAATAATAATAATAAATAATAATAAGCCTTTTCTATTCATAGATTCAACTGGTCCGGCGGGCAATTCCCCCATTTTACCCCAAAACACGGTATTTAAAGTTTAATTTTTTCGAAAGGCGATTAAATCAGGGTGCCATCCTATAACAATTTATTATGCAAAAAAGGTACCAGTAGTACCATCTAATGGTACTGTCAAATGGTACAACTGGTACTACCTACCTAATGACATTATTATATATAATAATAATAAATTCATTTATTTCAAGCGATAAGAGCTCATACAAAAGGATTTACAAAACTTAGGTACCTACATAAAAACATCTGATTCTAAAAATCAATAAAATATCTAAATTACAATCAAAATAATAAACAATTACAAAAATTCAATTTCAATTTAATATGTTATATAATTTAATAATAATTATGTTTTGTGACTTTCTTTATCTTAAATAAATGGTAATAAAAATGATTAGTTTGAAACAAGACTGAGTTATTATACTGTTTTAAAACATGAAAATAAAGATGCTAAATGTTGAACTTGGGTGGGATTTGAACCCACGATCTTCGGCGTACCAACGTGCCGACGCACTAACCAAGCGATTTTAACTCGAAAAAAAAAATTGTGTTTTCCATACAAAGATGGTCTTCGGGATTGCAATTTTATATGGACAAGGCAACATTTTATTCCGAGCTAAAATTTTTGTGCATTGCTTGTTATCATTACCTAGTAGAACATGTTGTTTAAAGGAACGTAGTACTTTTTTTTAACATCCTGTATAATATTAACTTACAATATGCGCTGTGTATTAATATAAAAATTAAATTGACTGCTTGCACGAGTAAGAATACAATTTCAAATAAATTGTACCTATTATGCTCGTAAAGGTACAACTACTCTGTGCTATAGTGTAGTGTAGGATGCACAAAGCATAACTTTTCTGCACAAGGGCAAAAAATTACTGTAATAAGCATGACTTTAGGGAATAAGTTAGGGAATAAGCATGACTTTTTTTTTATTATCAGTAAGAATTGTTGTCACCATACAAAAATAAATGTGAAAGAATTTTCACCGAATACTCATTAGTTAACGAGTTATAATGCCCGTTATAATGTTAAAAAGAGAGATCCGAACTGTTATGTGACGTCACATAACAGGACCGCCATCACCGCCGCCATAATTTTTTTTTTTGAATATTTTATGGCTTGGATTCAAGTCCTTTAAGCCAAGTCTTAATTTGGTCACTACTTATTTTGAGCACAAGAGTTTACAGTTTCATAATAGTGTTTTTAATGAACTTGTATAATGGAACTAACTTCCCGCTACTTCCATATAAAATGTCTTTCGAAGAGAGAGATAGATAGACTAGCTTTATGATGGTATATCTCGATGTTATCAATTAAATTTCTGTTTTAAATTACGATATTTTTCGTAAATAAGTTCAGATACGGATAATATTTGTTCTCTTAAAAAGTTTATGGATAAAACTTGTTATTTTATAATATTTTCTTGAGTTCATTTCCATTCTGTGTTCTGTATACATACAACAAAAGTAGTAGAGGCGACTAATTAAAGAAAATGGTTATTAAAAATTCATTCATCAACTAGGCTGTTCAAGCCAATAGAAGTTTAGTGTTCAAGCCTAATATTTCATGTAGAAAAAAAGTTAAATAGCAAAAAGTTAAGGAATGCAGATCTTGCTTTTTGATGAGTATCTAATTGTTTTTTTGTACAATATAATTATTTTATTTTTTCGCAATCTAGTTAGAAAAACAGAAATGACAACTCGTGCACAAAAGCATTTTATCCTCTGGATTCCGTACCTCAAAAGGAAAATAGGATCCCTTATAGCCTTATAGGATCACTCGGTTGTCCGTCTGTCTGACTGTATGTCTGTCTGTCCGTCTGTCAAGACACTTTTTCTCGGGTACGCGTGAAGGTATCAAGTTGAAATTTATACTGAATACTTAAAGCTGGGGTTCCTTGAAGCTGTAAAAGAATCACCCTTCTAGGGCTCGTATTTATAAAGCGATCTCAAGATTGAGAGCAATATTAAGTACGGATTTGACAGCCCGTTTTGTACTGAAATAACATTTCTGATACGAACTCAAACTAGCTGTCACTCTTGAGAGCTGATTATAAATACGGGCCTAAGTCCTCGCAATCAAAACAAAAGATACGAACATTTGTTTGATAATTTGCAAGGGGACCGAAAACTAAAAGTACACTTTTTTTGTGATCTAACTAAAAAAATAAACTTTTTGGATTTTTTCCTTTAATTGTGCTAGGAGACATCGCTTCTTACCAAATTTCAAGATCCTAGGTCACCGGGAAGTACCCTTGGGTTTTGCCTTCCTCAAGATTCAAAAACCTACAGGGAACTTCCCGTGGACCTACGATCATAAAATTTAGAAGGAAGCAGTGACTAATAGCACAATCAAAGGAAAAATTCACAAAAAAAGGATTACAAACTTATTTTCGTAGTCGTCTCCCTATACCTAGTATGGGGATAACATCAAACTTAAGTTTGTCCTTTAGTCCAGTTGATTTTTTGGTTGAAAAAATTCTGGCTGCTCGAGGGAGGGTTGGTACGGAAGCCTCGGTGAGCGAGTCCGACGAAAAAATTTGATCTCCCATACTAAAATGCATTTTGTATGGAAGGACAAATTTTTTTTTTTCGTTTTTCGACATAATGTTCCTTACGGAAAGTTGTTCAGTTTCATG
>JARACY010007055.1:0-10221 GCA_029255725.1 Scrobipalpa atriplicella
GCCTCCCGGCGAGTGTAAAAAGGCTGTATGACTAGTTATCTGTATGTGCTCTTTGCTTTGTATAAAAAAAAGAAAACGCGGTTTGATTTTGCAAAAGTTTTTCTCTCATTGATTATTACTTCCATTTCGTAAATTGTCGAGTGAAATTAATATTTTGACTCCAGAAGACATTGTGACTAGTATTTTATCGTATTTTGTTATTTATGTTGAATATGTTAAATACGATCAATTCGTTTTTTGGAAAAATACGTAGGTAGTGGATTGTGAACGTGAAGTGTAGTTCAGTGAGTGTGAATTGACTTTCGGATCTGTTGCTTCTGGTATGTTTTCAATATTTATTTATGTATCAATATTACATGATTAGGTATATTTCTGAGCTTTATTATCTTACAGACGCCTGCCACCGTCTAAGTAATCTGTGCAGTAGGTGTGTAAAATATAGTATGCTCCTCGGGAATAAATGTGTCTTCGCCTTGGGCAGACTTGAATCCCTCGCTACATTCAGGATTCTTGTCATAATTCCCTCGCTTCGCTCAGGAATTAAAGAATTCCCTCGCAGCGAAGCGAGGGAATTATCCGACAAGAATCCTTCATTCCGCTCAGGATTCAATATGCTGCCCGTGACGTTAGACACTGCTTTATTCCCTCGTTGCCTAATATACTATAACTTGATAACTGTAAGAGATTAATTTAATTTAAACCCTATTCCGGAAATGTATTTGCTAAGGGAAACTTTGGAGTCAAGGTTCAAATGAAACGTGCATTCATCTTATTTTTCAATTATTTATTTTTTCAATGTTAACCAGTACGTTCTTAAGCAGTTACAGTATAATAGATTTAGCATAGCAATGTAATTCTTAGTCCGTAGTCATTTACAGAGTTGGTCTTGCGATCAAAAGATTTCCAATGGTTAGGGCCCATAATGCTAATAACATAATAACACTTTTTTAATATAAAAGACTAAGCAGTGTACACAATTTTGATAACATCTTACAACTTTTCAAATTCTGCCAGAAACAACAAATAAATGCATAAATTCTGATTTATTAATGTTTAGACATTGGGTTTCGATCCTAGACGCCACCGGCTAAAGCTAAAATTAAAATCTATCTGTCACTACCAGAATTATAAAATTGAAAAAAGGACAGAAGATTTATACTCTATGTTTTGTCCGCAAGATTTTGGCGCGCATATGCACGTTTCTCCAATATTTTAACGTTATCTGACACTTTTATCCGCCACTTCATAAGATGGCGGATAAAAGTGATGGATGACGCATAAAATTACAGACTATAAATCAAAAATCGGAGAGAATAGACCCTGTCCTTTTTCAACTTTTATAGTCACAGACAGATTTTAATTTTAGCTTTTAGACGATGTCATCTAGCATAGAGCCCATTCTTATGTTACACTTACTTAGGAGGACCTTACATTACATATATTGGCAAAGTTAAGGACATAAAAACCCTATTAAATGAACTTTTTTTGCTCGACAAGACCAAAGTCGTTTTTAATAAATAGGTATTATACAGGTTTTCACGAACACATAGTATATATGTATGCAATAATTATGGAAATATGAACAGGCTTTGATAAACAATACTAACTAGATAGATAATCACGATGAAACGCCAACCAAAAAAATGTCCGAGCCGCACTGCACATACTTTATACTTGTGACAAAGTTATGATTGTTGTTTCGAAATTTAAACTTCTTCCAAGAAACAAAGAAATAGAATTTACTAGCAGCAAAACCGTTGGTTTCGATTGTCAGGTCAGAATGAAAAGTCTGCCCACTTGACGTGATGGGCAGAGTTTAGCCGCGGACACTTTTTGAGTGAGATTGTGTATCTAGTTAGTTTATTGTTTATCAAAGTGAACAGGCGATTGATTTTATATACAATTTTCCACAATGAGAAACGATTTTAATACCTCTTGTAACAAAATGTTTACTGCAATCATTAAACATTATGTCCTAAAATATTTAAATAATAAAGTTAATTCTAAACGCCACTTTTTAAAGCCATATTTAAATTAGTTCAGTAATTTCCAGATTTAATAGAGTTGAAAAATACAATCAATTACTCACGACTTTTTAAAATGGATAGTGATAGGAAAAAAATAAATTAAGATTTAGAATGTATAGCAGTCAGAATTGAGCCCAACAAATATTTTTCTGATGGAAGAGAACAAAGAATAACTTAAAAGTATCATGAATTGTTTCATTTTTCTTTAGGAGGTATTAAATCCAATTTCTTTGAATTATTTTAGTAGATAAACATATATAAATTTACAATCAGAAACGAGACATATCGAGTGTATTTTATCTTAGCAAATTATTAAGTATAAAATTATATATTTTAGCTTTTTTAATTTTTTCAACATGATTATGTTTATTTCAAATAATATTTAAAAAAATCGAGTTTAGTTATTATGCAGTAAAAATGTACAAAATTCTCTTTACTACATAAAAACTAAACTAAAAAGTATAAAATAAGTTATTTAGACTAGAATGAATATCACTCAATGTACCTACATTCCACATTAATATGAAAATACATAATTATTATACTTCTTTAATATCTGACGGCATAATATATTGGTGTCGATTCTGGCAACACCATTCTTATTTTAATTTTAAGAAAGCGCTGTTACGTTCTCAACTTTGACAGATGAAAGAGACAGTAAACACATGACTTTGACATTACTAATTTGACGTAGGATTGCTTAAATGAGACGTATCTATCTATGCGTAATTCTTGAAACTCCTTAATTTAAGCGTCTTACGTCAGTAAAAAAAATTCAAAGTCATGTGTTTATTTTCTATCCTTGTCAAATAGTCAAAGTTAAGATAAAGAAAGCGCTTTCTTAAAATTAGAATTATCATTTTGTAGCGGGAATTGACGCCATTGTTTTAATGACGTTTGTATAATGAATGATCTATGATTATAATGATCGTGAGTTGTTGATCAATATGATATGTTATGATCAGGTCTAATGATTGATTGCAATGATTTACATTGATCAGCGCGATTTAGCATTCATTTAGGGCCTTACTCTTAAAGTTAACTATTCGTTAGTGCTAGCTTGGCTTTGTTAAAAAAGGCTTTAAAATGATTTACAGGTTTTTAAGAGTCCTTTAGGAATTAGGAAGCTGGAATTTCCTTTTTAAACATAAAAAATTAAAATTCTCTAATTCAAACAGCTATCTTCCACAGTAGATGGACTAAAAAAAAAAAACAATTTGTACAAAAAAAGGCCCCATCTCTGATATCATTACTTGATTGCAACCAACACAGTGACATTATAAAATTAATCAACTAACCACTAAATTTCTTCTATTTCGTGTTTATTTTCCAAAATGGTAGCAATCTTGTAATAATAGTTTTATGCGCAGTACATATTTTTTATTATGTTATTAAATAGTTAAACTAACATTTTTCAAACATATTTAGGTATTATGAAGATTTAATATGAATGAACATACAATTTAACATAAAATATGAGTATAATGAAACTATAGCACCTAAAATAAATAACAATAAAATAATAATTAGATAGCATCACCACGAAACATTTATTTCAAAATGTAAAATTAAAAAGTGTTATTAAAAAAAACTTAAATTTCTTCCATTTTACAAGTTTCAAATAAACGTTATAAAATCAATATTCAACAGGTATCCAGCTCATATTTCGCTTGCCATTGCCTTTTTTGCAACGTTTAACACACTTAAATAAATAAATTTGGAACATAAAAAATGTTTATACACTAACGAACGAAATTCAAAAAGTCTCCAAAGGATCACATTATCTCAGAAACAGCAGCTGAAAGGCTAGTTTTTTCCATTTAAAAATCTAGGCAAAGCGCACGTCTCTATTCCACTATACAAATTGAGTTGACATTTCAGCACACCAGAGGGCGACACTTAGGCGAGAAGTCCAAATTATGTCGAAATTTTTGTATGTAAATCCCTACTTTTTAGCGAAAATCTTTGAAACAAATAAAATTACAACAACCACAAATAATTATCTTAAGGTACGCCCTCTGGTGTGCTGAAATGTCAACTCAATTTGTATAGTGGAATAGAGACGTGCGCTTTGCCTAGATTTTTAAATGGAAAAAACTAGCCTTTCAGCTGCTGTTTCTGAGATAATGTGATCCTTTGGAGACTTTTTGAATTTCGTTCGTTAGTGTATAAACATTTTTTATGTTCCAAATTTATTTATTTAAGTGTGTTAAACGTTGCAAAAAAGGCAATGGCAAGCGAAATATGAGCTGGATACCTGTTGAATATTGATTTTATAACGTTTATTTGAAACTTGTAAAATGGAAGAAATTTAAGTTTTTTTTAATAACACTTTTTAATTTTACATTTTGAAATAAATGTTTCGTGGTGATGCTATCTAATTATTATTTTATTGTTATTTATTTTAGGTGCTATAGTTTCATTATACTCATATTTTATGTTAAATTGTATGTTCATTCATATTAAATCTTCATAATACCTAAATATGTTTGAAAAATGTTAGTTTAACTATTTAATAACATAATAAAAAATATGTACTGCGCATAAAACTATTATTACAAGATTGCTACCATTTTGGAAAATAAACACGAAATAGAAGAAATTTAGTGGTTAGTTGATTAATTTTATAATGTCACTGTGTTGGTTGCAATCAAGTAATGATATCAGAGATGGGGCCTTTTTTTGTACAAATTGTTTTTTTTTTTTAGTCCATCTACTGTGGAAGATAGCTGTTTGAATTAGAGAATTTTAATTTTTTATGTTTAAAAAGGAAATTCCAGCTTCCTAATTCCTAAAGGACTCTTAAAAACCTGTAAATCATTTTAAAGCCTTTTTTAACAAAGCCAAGCTAGCACTAACGAATAGTTAACTTTAAGAGTAAGGCCCTAAATGAATGCTAAATCGCGCTGATCAATGTAAATCATTGCAATCAATCATTAGACCTGATCATAACATATCATATTGATCAACAACTCACGATCATTATAATCATAGATCATTCATTATACAAACGTCATTAAAACAATGGCGTCAATTCCCGCTACAAAATGATAATTCTAATTTTAAGAAAGCGCTTTCTTTATCTTAACTTTGACTATTTGACAAGGATAGAAAATAAACACATGACTTTGAATTTTTTTTACTGACGTAAGACGCTTAAATTAAGGAGTTTCAAGAATTACGCATAGATAGATACGTCTCATTTAAGCAATCCTACGTCAAATTAGTAATGTCAAAGTCATGTGTTTACTGTCTCTTTCATCTGTCAAAGTTGAGAACGTAACAGCGCTTTCTTAAAATTAAAATAAGAATGGTGTTGCCAGAATCGACACCAATATATTATGCCGTCAGATATTAAAGAAGTATAATAATTATGTATTTTCATATTAATGTGGAATGTAGGTACATTGAGTGATATTCATTCTAGTCTAAATAACTTATTTTATACTTTTTAGTTTAGTTTTTATGTAGTAAAGAGAATTTTGTACATTTTTACTGCATAATAACTAAACTCGATTTTTTTAAATATTATTTGAAATAAACATAATCATGTTGAAAAAATTAAAAAAGCTAAAATATATAATTTTATACTTAATAATTTGCTAAGATAAAATACACTCGATATGTCTCGTTTCTGATTGTAAATTTATATATGTTTATCTACTAAAATAATTCAAAGAAATTGGATTTAATACCTCCTAAAGAAAAATGAAACAATTCATGATACTTTTAAGTTATTCTTTGTTCTCTTCCATCAGAAAAATATTTGTTGGGCTCAATTCTGACTGCTATACATTCTAAATCTTAATTTATTTTTTTCCTATCACTATCCATTTTAAAAAGTCGTGAGTAATTGATTGTATTTTTCAACTCTATTAAATCTGGAAATTACTGAACTAATTTAAATATGGCTTTAAAAAGTGGCGTTTAGAATTAACTTTATTATTTAAATATTTTAGGACATAATGTTTAATGATTGCAGTAAACATTTTGTTACAAGAGGTATTAAAATCGTTTCTCATTGTGGAAAATTGTATATAAAATCAATCGCCTGTTCACTTTGATAAACAATAAACTAACTAGATACACAATCTCACTCAAAAAGTGTCCGCGGCTAAACTCTGCCCATCACGTCAAGTGGGCAGACTTTTCATTCTGACCTGACAATCGAAACCAACGGTTTTGCTGCTAGTAAATTCTATTTCTTTGTTTCTTGGAAGAAGTTTAAATTTCGAAACAACAATCATAACTTTGTCACAAGTATAAAGTATGTGCAGTGCGGCTCGGACATTTTTTTGGTTGGCGTTTCATCGTGATTATCTATCTAGTTAGTATTGTTTATCAAAGCCTGTTCATATTTCCATAATTATACATACATATATACTATGTGTTCGTGAAAACCTGTATAATACCTATTTATTAAAAACGACTTTGGTCTTGTCGAGCAAAAAAAGTTCATTTAATAGGGTTTTTATGTCCTTAACTTTGCCAATATATGTAATGTAAGGTCCTCCTAAGTAAGTGTAACATAAGAATGGGCTCTATGCTAGATGACATCGTCTAAAAGCTAAAATTAAAATCTGTCTGTGACTATAAAAGTTGAAAAAGGACAGGGTCTATTCTCTCCGATTTTTGATTTATAGTCTGTAATTTTATGCGTCATCCATCACTTTTATCCGCCATCTTATGAAGTGGCGGATAAAAGTGTCAGATAACGTTAAAATATTGGAGAAACGTGCAAATGCGCGCCAAAATCTTGCGGACAAAACCATAGAGTATAAATCTTCTGTCCTTTTTCAATTTTATAATTCTGGTAGTGACAGATAGATTTTAATTTTAGCTTTAGCCGGTGGCGTCTAGGATCGAACCCAATGTCTAAAACATTAATAAAATCAGAATTTATGCATTTATTTGTTGTTTCTGGCAGAATTTGAAAAGTTGTAAGATGTTATCAAAATTGTGTACACTGCTTAGTCTTTTATATTAAAAAAGTGTTATTATGTTATTAGCATTATGGGCCCTAACCATTGGAAATCTTTTGATCGCAAGACCAACTCTGTAAATGACTACGGACTAAGAATTACTTTGCTATGCTAAATCTATTATACTGTAACTGCTTAAGAACGTACTGGTTAACATTGAAAAAATAAATAATTGAAAAATAAGATGAATGCACGTTTCATTTGAACCTTGACTCCAAAGTTTTCCCTTAGCAAATACATTTCCGGAATAGGGTTTAAATTAAATTAATCTCTTACAGTTATCAAGTTATAGTATATTAGGCAACGAGGGAATAAAGCAGTGTCTAACGTCACGGGCAGCATATTGAATCCTGAGCGGAATGAAGGATTCTAGGATTAATTCCCGAGCGCAGCGAGGGAATTAAATCTTTAATTCCTGAGCGAAGCGAGGGAATTATGACAAGAATCCTGAATGTAGCGAGGGATTCAAGTCTGCCCAAGGCGAAGACACATTTATTCCCGAGGAGCATACTATATTTTACACACCTACTGCACAGATTACTTAGACGGTGGCAGGCGTCTGTAAGATAATAAAGCTCAGAAATATACCTAATCATGTAATATTGATACATAAATAAATATTGAAAACATACCAGAAGCAACAGATCCGAAAGTCAATTCACACTCACTGAACTACACTTCACGTTCACAATCCACTACCTACGTATTTTTCCAAAAAACGAATTGATCGTATTTAACATATTCAACATAAATAACAAAATACGATAAAATACTAGTCACAATGTCTTCTGGAGTCAAAATATTAATTTCACTCGACAATTTACGAAATGGAAGTAATAATCAATGAGAGAAAAACTTTTGCAAAATCAAACCGCGTTTTCTTTTTTTTATACAAAGCAAAGAGCACATACAGATAACTAGTCATACAGCCTTTTTACACTCGCCGGGAGGCGCAGAAGGCGAGTGTGGCAACAGTTTTAATACACACACAGCCATATTTTTTTTTTCTGAAAATTATTTTCTTAGTAGTTCACATGACATTCCAAATTCAAATCACATAATAACCCTTGGGCTATTAAGGATTTCCATACAACTTTAAATCCCTTGGGATTATTTTCTTGCTTTAAACGCAAGTTCCTTGATACATTATGTTGATATAATAATGCAGAGGTGTGTAAAAAATATAAGTAAGTAAGTACCTACTTAATATTGAAAAAACACAGAGACAGGACTTTTAACGTATCAACCTGACTATTTTATTTATATGTCAACCATATAATGTGGAAACCTGTTGATGATTTTTATGTGGTGTCAATGTACAGGGTGCTCAAAATGAAACAATTAGTTTGATTTTCAAATATATTTCAGTAATCAAAATATAATAGGCTTACACATTAATAGTTACAAATCGTATCCCGTCGCATGACCAATTGATTTAAAAAAAAAATGAAAAATACTTAAAAAATCCTGACATAAACATGTATTATTCAATACATTATTTAATATCCGCAGAAATCAGCAACTTTTTGGTCTATCTAGTTTTGTATCCGTTAATGATATATTAGTCAATAGACGTTGAATAAAGTACAATTTGTTTTGAACAGAAGTTGATAAATATGCTTTAAATTAAACTCAGTGCTATCCAACGCGAATCTTGACCAATTCTAGTTAAAAAAAAATATAAATTGCTCATACGAAATAGTTTCAAATTTTATTTGTGATATAAAAGGTAATTTTTAAGATAATAAATATAATTATGTAAATATTACACTAGAATCATGTTCCTGACACATATTTCTTTTTTATAATTTTCGTTTTTTTTTCTAGTTTTTAAAAGCCACAGAATTGAAGTGAATATGTCAATGCTTGCCTACAATAACTTGAAATTATTTAAAAAATAAAAGATAATAATAATAAAAATGTAGCCGAGAAAGACTATTTGTAAATAACATTAGCTGGATAATTTATATACAATCATATTTCATAAGTATAAAAAGGCGTTTTTTAATAAAAAAAGAAATACAGGATGAAAGTATTAATTTTTAAAAATAACTGAAGATAATAAATAGCGTAGTTAATATGAATTGATATTAAACGAAACAGGCATTTTTAAGATTTAAAACTTTCATTTTTAACGTTGTTTACAAGTAAAACACTTTTAAAATTATTAAAAAAAAAACGTTTTTTTTATAATGTTTTGAAGTATTAAGTGCACGAAATGTTAAAGTAATTTCACGATTAGCACATAAGGTCGCTTTTCGTTTATTTATATTAATAAAAATTAAGACAAAAATTTCACATTGTGAATAAAGTGCACTAAGTTTTATGTAAAAAAGTTAAATAATATTCTATGGGAACTGTAAAATTTCTTGGGCTTTTATTAAGTTTCCAATTATAATTTTACATGATGGCAACATTGGTAGTATTGAACCAAACACAAAGTTTTATATCTGTGAGTGTTGCCAGCATGATGATAAAATTATAAATGGTAGGTTGTTAACTACCGAGCTCCCGCTTGTAAATATATATTTGCTTCTATTTTGTGATATTTTTTGTTTTTGCTTTAAAAATATTTGTATAGATTTAAGTGTTTACGCCCAGTCATAAAATATCAATTTATGTTTTCTTATTAGGATTTAAATTTGCTCCTTTCTGCGGATATTAAATAATGTATTGAATAATACATGTTTATGTCAGGATTTTTTAAGTATTTTTCATTTTTTTTTTAAATCAATTGGTCATGCGACGGGATACGATTTGTAACTATTAATGTGTAAGCCTATTATATTTTGATTACTGAAATATATTTGAAAATCAAACTAATTGTTTCATTTTGAGCACCCTGTACATTGACACCACATAAAAATCATCAACAGGTTTCCACATTATATGGTTGACATATAAATAAAATAGTCAGGTTGATACGTTAAAAGTCCTGTCTCTGTGTTTTTTCAATATTAAGTAGGTACTTACTTACTTATATTTTTTACACACCTCTGCATTATTATATCAACATAATGTATCAAGGAACTTGCGTTTAAAGCAAGAAAATAATCCCAAGGGATTTAAAGTTGTATGGAAATCCTTAATAGCCCAAGGGTTATTATGTGATTTGAATTTGGAATGTCATGTGAACTACTAAGAAAATAATTTTCAGAAAAAAAAAATATGGCTGTGTGTGTATTAAAACTGTTGCCACACTCGCCTTCTGC
>JARACY010007056.1:0-10205 GCA_029255725.1 Scrobipalpa atriplicella
AAGTTTCGTTTTATATATGTTTTTTGTTTAGTAGATAGGATTTAGTGGGACCTCTGTTTAGTTTAACACGTATTGTGATACTAAAATGGGCCCGCTCGGAGCCCGGTAAGCTATTTAAGAGGAGCAGAGTTACGCCGTGATGTCACTATTTAACTTTACATTATGTATAGTAGGATAGTGTCGCCTTTACTGGGGTAGGTGTCGAGCTAGTGTGCTTCTATGTAACCTGTATGTCTGTCTGTATCCTTCGCACGAACGAAGCACTCAGCCCGATATCGCCCCGCATTGTGCGAATGCCGACCGTATTCATATTGGGACACGACTCCACTTCTCTACCGATCAGATATCGCGTTTCGCAACTACTTTTGCTTCCTGAAAAACTGTACGAATGGCTTAGACAATATACAGCTGTGAAATCAAGTGAAACGCGTTATCTGATCGAAATTTTAATGACGAAATAACACAAATATTAATTACGGACGTGATTTATAGCTTTCTGTGGTAGTATCGACAGTCGCAACGTTTATAGGTCCATTTACCCATCACTCGTGTTGTATCTAATGTAACCCTCCGCGAAGGTCGCTGGCTTCCGCGCTGGGCGTCCAAACGCTCTGTACATTAAATTATAGTTTGATGTATATATAAACTGTTTTATTGTGTTAATTTTTTTGTATTTAAGAATATATTGTATTGCGGTAGCGCTCAAAGAGCGGCGGAGTGTATGGTAGTCTGACCCGCGACAAGCACGAGTTCCGGTTCGGTCCAAACGTGACAGGGGGAGGGGGGTGGGGATTCGCGCGGGGGCACATGTAGCACAAACAAGGTAAAGCACATACGCGTATGTCCTCAAAAAAAAAACTGACAAAGAAGTTGTAAGATCTATTAAAAGATTGGATTTATTTCGCTCCTCTGTTAGTCTAAGATCCGAAGAGAGATCGACCTTCACCGATCTGTTTACCAGTTGAAAAGTACATGAACGCATGTATTATTTATCAATAAATATGCCTCAATTGTCTTGCCTATCAAAATATGTTAAAGGATTTTTTTTGCATGACAATTGAGGCATATTTGTTGATAAATAATACCTGCGTTCATGTACTTTTCAGGTAAACAGATCGGTGAAGGTTGACCTCTCTTCGGATCTTAGACTATGTTCAATGGTTTTCTGTCTGTCGGGCATATTATTGTGCCAGTATGTGTTGTCATATAAATAGTATAGATGTCCTAACCCCTTGCGTGCCGCCCGGCGCCCCACCGCGCCTTGAGAATGTAAATAGTGGAAATCATCAGTAGTGGAGGGTTTCTCATTGTACTTTCATTGCCAGGTAAGTTGGACGTAGGACGTTTCTTGTTATATTTGACTGTGAATTTCGGAATGTAAATAAAAATTTATGTTATCGCATTTCTTTCGTTTTATTATTTTTTTTTCTTTATCGCTAACACCCGTCCCACAGAGAAGAGTAATAGTACGTATACGGGGTCCCTCCGGGGTCCTTTCCGTAATGTCGCTTTGGCAAATAGTTTCACTCAAATCAAAATTCAAATCTGAGTTCCACGTTTGTTGTGGCAGCGGCGCGACGCGGCCAGAAGAGCCCGCCGCGGCAGGCGCGCGTCGACGCTGGCAGTCGCAACCAGAAGGCGCGCGGCTGCCCGCCCTTTTCGAACTGTACAAACGATACTAGTCTTTAAAAGTATACGGGGTGTAAGGGACAGCGTCCCGCAAACTTATAGGGGTTGCTCAGTCAACAAAACTGAACAACTACTACCAGGATTTTTGTTCAGGAAATGAAAAAAAAAAAATTGCTTTTTCATACAAAATGACCAGCTCGTTCAGACAATTTATATGGAAAAGCAAATTTTTTTTCATTAGCTAAAAAAAAAACCTGGTGATAGTTGTTCAGTATCGTTGACTGAGCAACCCCTATCAGTTTGCGGGACGCTGTCCCTTACACCCGGTATAGACAAAGTATAAAATGACTTCACACTGAAAGTGCTCGTCGCGCCGCTGCCCCGTTCCGGTGTGAATCGGGCCTAAGAGTTTAACTACTTATGTACTCCTTTAGTTATTAAATAAATATAACTTTCTATTAAGAGAGGATTAATTAAACGCAATATATTTTTAATATGGCTTTATTTGTTGGTCTATTTACAATGTCACAATTCGTATTGACTTATTCAAATTATTATGACTGGTGATACTAGCCTAGCCTCGATACTAGCTTACTCTTACGCTAAAATACTACACGTTCACTAAGCATTCCACTAAAAACACCTTATGAAATAAATAATTTATTTCCTATGTTAGATCAAATAACCGAGGCACACTTCCACCAACACTGAATCCTAATAAAGTTTTAATTATTATAAAATTTCAATGCAAAAATATATCGAACAATCCTGAATCTTAAATTAGTCTTAAATTAAATGTTAATGGAAGTGAGCGATCTTCAATACGAAAATAGTGTTATCCTTTACTTCCATCACAGATGGAGCTACTACTTGTGACTTTAAAAAAATATTTATTTACATAAACATTCAGAGTAACATTTTCTATCTACAGTAATAACTATGGTATTGGTACAAAACTTGTATAAAACATGAAACTGATGTCGCACCATGAGATTCACGTCACATTCAAACACAAAACAATAAGTAAAAATATAATATTCTTTCTATGCTGAAGTATTTTATGGCACTTTGTGACAATATCAAATTATTGCAACCTTTTGTATGGAGTTTACAACTAAAACTATAACCAACTAGCAGAGAATGCTATCGAATTAAATGCTCAAATAAATGCCTAAAAGTTTGATACAGGAATATTCTTGTAAGTGTTGGACCACATCTGGCCGCACAAAATTGCATTTTCCTATCCTCTTCTGTCACACAGAAACGTCATTCACTAGAGCGAGAAAGAGAAAGCGACCGCTGTGCACTTGTCGATCTAGTAAATGTAGGATCTGAGTGAAGGAAAACGATAGAAGGAAAGTGCGATTTATTGCGGCCAGATGTGTTCCAACTCTAAGACCTTAAGGCCCGTATTTATAATCAGCTCTCAAGAGTGACAGCGAGTTTGAGTTCGTATCAGAAATGTCATTTCAGTACAAAACGACCTGTCAAATCCATACTTAATATTGCTCTCAATCTTAAGATCGCTTTATAAATACGAGATTATTACAGTATTTCGGGAACTATTCGCTGTAATTTAAGGCTGTATGTAATAAACAAATATTAGAACAATCTAACTACTCCTACAAGATGGCATTTTAAAATGTTAGAGACATTTTCCGTAGCTACAGAAATCACTTTGATGAACACTCTCTGCTAAGTTGTACCGCCTTCAGTCACGTGGTTCCCTATATCCTGTACATCTACTGTGGTGGTCTACTTCTTCTGCCGCCACCCCTCGTCGGCCTGCAGGTTGAGGTCCGCCGGGTCCAGCTGGCCGGCCTCCACACACGACTTGCAGCAGAATCTGGAAACGAGATCGATGTTACAAGGTGGAAAGGAAGATTTGTTTGCGAAGGAAGATACTGATGTCGTATCAGCTTTGCAAACGACACGACTTAATTAAAATAAGTCCGTAGCTGTCTGCTATGCTGAATTGAGAGCGATGAAAAATCATAGAATTTTCCAGCTGTTTCGCTCCCCGGGCGGCATAATGTCAATCAGTAGAGGGAGACCAGCAGGGTGTCTGTGTAGTGCAATTTAAGCGAAAGAGATAGCTTGATCGATACTTACTTGCTGTAGTATTTGTGCTGACAGAATTTGCTGCGCACGATCAGCTTGCAGTCCGCGAAGAATGGATTGTCTGTGCACTTAGCCGGGATGTACATTCCTGAAAAAGAAAACTTAATTTTAGAAAAGAAATTGTAACAAGATTACAAAACAAAAAATGCTGTTGTCAGCTAGCGAGTATTTATGCAGGTTTTTGCCCATGAAAAGAGTGTATTATGTGTATAAACTAAAAACGAACCTTTCAAGAATTCTTAACCGTGATAATTTATATAATAATGCTAGATGTCACATACCTAGGTTAGGTTAGATGTTAGGTTGTTTACGCTCTGCCTACCCCATTAGGGATAAAGGCGTGATAATATGTATGTAGGTATGTATGTCACATACCTTGCACAGTGATCTGCACGGTGGAGTAGTGTGACGAGTACTGGTTGTTGGCGTGGCAGCCATACACGCCGCTGTCGTCGGGGTTCACGTTCGTGATCGTCAGTCGAGCGTCTGCAAGCATACAAGCAGATTAGGATAGAAACTCAGCTGCTAAATGTCCAGGCCAGTGGATAGCCACAAGGTCGAAAATAGAACTATGAGTGAGAAAAGCAATCGTTGCGAATGTAATAAGTTGTGGCTTTCCTTCTAGTGCAAATTTTTCGTAGCTAGGTCCTAACTAAAAGTCGTTTGTGTCGACGAGGTTTGCTTTCGGAAAATATCGACTTTCTCGTGGGTATGTGAACCTTCATAATAGTGTTTGATACCGACCATTGACTTGCATGTGGTTGGTAGAGGCGAGCCTGGCTCCGTCCTTGCTCCAATAGACGTCGGGCGTGGGGAAGCCGTCCACTTCGCAAGGCAGGCTCAGCTCAGCGCCCGGAGATACCGTCAAGCCAACACCTGATGATGAAGATGATACTGACCAGTGACTTGCATGCGGTCGGAGGAGGCGAGCCTGGCTCCGTCCTTGCTCCAATAGACGTCAGGCGTGGGGTAGCCGTCCACTTCGCAAGGCAGGCTCAGCTCAGCGCCCGGAGATACCGTCAAGCCAACACCTGATGATGAAGATGATACTGACCAGTGACTTGCATGCGGTCGGAGGAGGCGAGCCTGGCTCCGATCTTGCTCCAATAGACGTCAGGCGTGGGGTAGCCGTCCACTTCGCAAGGCAGGCTCAGCTCAGCGCCCGGAGATACCGTCAAGCCAACACCTGATGATGAAGTTGATACTGACCAGTGACTTGCATGCGGTCGGAGGAGGCGAGCCTGGCTCCGTCCTTGCTCCAATAGACGTCGGGCGTGGGGTAGCCGTCCACTTCGCAAGGCAGGCTCAGCTCAGCGCCCGGAGATACCGTCAAGCCAACACTTGATGATGAAGATGATACTGACCAGTGACTTGCATGCGGTCGGAGGAGGCGAGCCTGGCTCCGTCCTTGCTCCAATACACGTCGGGCGTGGGGTAGCCGTCCACTTCGCAAGGCAGGCTCAGCTCAGCGCCCGGAGATACCGTCAAGCCAACACTTGATGATGAAGATGATACTGACCAGTGACTTGCATGCGGTCGGAGGAGGCGAGCCTGGCTCCGTCCTTGCTCCAATACACGTCAGGCGTGGGGTAGCCGTCCACTTCGCAAGGCAGGCTCAGCTCAGCTCCCGGAGATACCGTCGAGGATTGCGCCAGGATATGGGTGTTCACCGGCACTATATAGAAGACAAGTCTTATTCAGGTGAACTTGACATCATTTAGAAGCACATCAACTGATAGATTATTTATGGCAAATTATAGTTACCGTAACTAAATACGGTAGGACGGAATTTATACGATAAATAACCTACGATATTTTCAAAATTTGAAAAAAAAAAAAAAATCATAGAATTTTTATAAAACAGTTTTTAACAGATTTAAGTTGTGTTTTATAGATATTTTAGGCAGTTACTTAAAAGCTATGTACAAAGAGAGAATAGATTTATCTCGTAAGATTGCATAGAATAAACATCGATATTAACGTGAGACATATATACGAGTAATTACTAACCATTTGTGGAAAAATAAACATCTTCTCAATTAGACCAGATCTAGACGTAAACATCGATAACAGAGTATTATCAGAGATTTGCTTAACTTTCAATTAATTAGGAACAAAAACATGCAATTAAAAACATATCGAACAAACAAGTTTCATGCAACATGCAAAAGTGGAACAGATTCTGCGATATCAGATTTAAAAAAATACAGAAGGTGTGTTTATCTGATCTTACCCTGGTATACCGGAACATCAATTTCCGGTGGCGGAGTGGTTCGTTCCGTCTGTGGTTGTCGAGGAGTGACCACGACCTCCCGGTCCCGCGGTACGATGTATGGTCCAGACCCGTAGCCGTCGGGGCTCCACGCCTGCACGATCACCGACCACGACGCCGGCTTGCCCACACCGTTGTACGCCTGACACGCGTACTCTCCCAGCGTTTCCGAGTTAAGTTGTCTGATCTGGAGGACGTTTCCTCTGGCTTCGTAGAGGGTGCTGCTGAAGGGCACCATGGGGCCGGAGATGCCGCGGTACCAGTAGATGGAGGGCTCAGGGTAGCCGTACGCCAGGCAGCGGATGTTGAGGCTCCTGCCCAGCTCGCCGGTCACCACGCTGCTCGCGTCGCCGGATATGCCCGCCGGGCCCGACACCGGTTCTACCACCCCCGAGTGTTAGTCTACTACTCGAGTGAGTGAATGCTTTTAGACGCTCATGTTGCTTCGGTATAGTTCCCGGTAATTAACTTGACATAGAATGGCATAGTTTGCGCATCGAAAATTTAAGCATGAATTTTAGATGTGCAAATTTTTCTCCACTACCTCAAGAAGTCTGTCAGTAACTAAACCTCGGTTAGAGTGAGGTTAATCAAAAGCATTCACAAACTCAACGGTTATTTACTACTCAGAAAATGGAAAGACAAATACAGATGGGGTTAAATTTTGATTTGGATGTGCCTGGAAAACTACCAGCTACAGAGACTGCAAAAAATTTAAAGACACCGGCTTTCCCAGTGATAATTATAGCCAAAATAGAGTCTGTGCGAAAAGAGAACAGGCATAGAATTGGAGGGTGCACATTTGTATTAATTAACCCTCGGCTGGTTGCGTTGGGTAAACCCTAGGTTTTTGACCTAAAACCTCCAAAATTTGATGTAGAAGGTTACTGTTAAAGACCTGGACATAATACTCACACGACCAAGCGACAGTTAATAAAATACAAATGCGCGCCCTCAAATTCCATGCCTGTTCTCTTTTCGCACAGACTCTAGCTGATGTTTCCTTTTTAGATAGATTCAATGTAATATGTATAGCCCAGGAACAGCCAAATCAAACTGGTGAGATAAAAGAGAAAGTTAAAAAGAAGGTATTAACCTTGCGCCTGCACACAGGCCAGCAACAGTAGAATCACAACACATGAGATCATTATTGCAAAAATACTACGATATTATAATTTTATGGTCAAATAATGGCACACGACCAGTTTCCGCGGAAAATAGGCACAAACTGAGACTGATAAGGCGCATACAGGATGATTGTGTTGAATATTATTTTTACTTTATATACCCAATACGAGAGCAAAGCAATGATAATAGTCAAAACGAAATTTCTGCATATTTTTCTGGCTTTTAAAGATGAGTAGGTACGTACCTATTACTACTTAAAAGCAGCGGCTAGAGCAATTTTAAGATTAAAATAATTCACCCTGTGTAGTATGAGAAACTACTAAGAGATAAAAGAATATTGACTGGGAAAGATTGAAGGGTCATAGTTGCCTTTTTATCCGTGGTTATTGTTACGTTAATTTCTGTGTAATCTTCGTTGGTCTTTTAATATTATGGTAGAAACACAGAATTCTCTTATCTTTATTGAGATGATTATTTTGTTTTTGTTTACAAAACTTGATTGCCTTAATCTTTGACACAAAAGGTCTGATGACTGATAGATAATTTCATTAATGGTTCCAAAATAGATTAATTAGTAGGTCAAGTATTATTGGAGAGTTAGCTACTGCCTATTTTAATTATTACTTATTTTGCTATTCCTAGATTCAAAATCTAGGATCTGAGCAACGAAAAAACCAGCTCTCATGATGATTATGATGCGCTATGAGTTTTTGACTTCTACCTATCGTTAGAGTCACGTTTAAGCCGTTATCAACATTATAACAAATGTATGCCAATAAACTCGCATCACAACAAGTCTAATAGGTAGCTATAACGACAATGCCAATTGTAAATAGCTGCTAACGGTTTTATAAACAAACGATATTGGGCCTAGCACTCTACGCAATGTGTACGAATTTGCAAAGAACTAATGATTTATTGTTATTTCTTAACGTTTGCAACACTGAAAAGTGATCTCAGGTACTTTGGCTACGCTAAATGAAGCATAAAACGCTCTACTGCTGCTGGCTAAATAAACAAGACGAGGAACAAAAAGAGAAGAGGAGAGCAAATACAAAAATAATTGGTAAGTAGGTAATAAGAAGATTTTAGAGACAAGAAAGTTTTTAATCTAACTACATCGTTTAGGGTTTCATTCAAATAAAATTCATGTCATACATGCAAAGTGTTATAAGCTCTTCTAAAAAACGGGTCAAAATAATTACTCAATATGACACGGATTTTATTTTTGTACCTAAGTTTGTTACAGAAGTGCATTTAGTCAAAAAAGTATTTTTTTTCATCTTTTATGCAGATGCACTAATAACTTTTCAAGTTTTTCAACTAGGGTGTCGTATTCTGAACCTCTCGACTCGCGCTAAACATTCCTTACAGGGTAGACAAAACTATTGACGACACAAAAAATGCTGCGAAAAGTGTTTCACCACATTCCAACTTCATTTCTTATCGACTTCACTATTGGAATTATTTTTTAGTTTTCATATTTTATACCAACGAGAGGTTCAGAATACTCGAGCAAAGAATTCTTTGTTTAGTAGAAACTTCAGTTCTCTTACCATTTACTTGAAGGGTGTATCTCCTGCCTGGCGATGCCCAGTCCGTTGTCAGCCACACAGATGTAGACGCCGGAGTCGTTGCGGTACAGGGACACGATCTCTAGTGCACCGTCCGAGAGTAGGCGGTAGCGACCACTGTGCCGTCGATCTGGGTATGTTGCACATTCATAAATACATAGAAGTACCCTCAAATTGGACTTGTCCAAGTTCAAGCTCTATACATCACTAGAAAAAACACAGTCCTGAAACGCGATGTCGAAGTGTTTACGGAGATCTGAACATAGAGATGATTTCATGATGTTTCACTGCAGGGCAAATTCGTACACATTTGCGTAGAGTGCTAGGCCCAATATCGTTTGTTTATAAAAACCGTTTAGCAGCTATTTACAATGGCATTGTCGTTATAGCTACCTATTAGACTTGTTGTGATGCGAGTTTATTGGCATACATTTGTTATAATGTTGATAACGGCTTTAAACGTGACTCTAACGATAGGTAGAAGTCAAAAACTCATAGCGCATCATAATCATCATGAGAGCTGGTTTTTTCGTTGCTCAGATCCTAGATTTTGAATCTAGGAATAGCAAAATAAGTAATAATTAAAATAGGGCAGTAGCTAACTCTCCAATAATACTTGACCTACTAATTAATCTATTTTGGAACCATTAATGAAATTATCTATCAGTCATCAGACCTTTTGTGTCAAAGATTAAGGCAATCAAGTTTTGTAAACAAAAACAAAATAGATTAATTAGTAGGTCAAGTATTATTGGAGAGTTAGCTACTGCCCTATTTTAATTATTACTTATTTTGCTATTCCTAGATTCAAAATCTAGGATCTGAGCAACGAAAAAACCAGCTCTCATGATGATTATGATGCGCTATGAGTTTTTGACTTCTACCTATCGTTAGAGTCACGTTTAAGCCGTTATCAACATTTAAACAAATGTATGCCAATAAACTCGCATCACAACAAGTCTAATAGGTAGCTATAACGACAATGCCATTGTAAATAGCTGCTAACGTTTTTATAACAAACGATATTGGGCCTAGCACTCTACGCAATGTGTACTAATTGCCCTGCAGTGAAAACATCATGAAATCATCTCTATGTTCAGATCCCGTAATCACTTCGACATCGCGTTTCAGGACTGTGTTTTTCTAGTGATGTAATAGAGCTTGAACTTGGACAAGTCCAATTTGAGGGTATCTTCTATGTAATTTGAATGATGCAACATACCCACGATCGACGGCACAGTGGGTTCGCTACCGCCTACTCTCGGACGGTGCACTAGAGATCGTGTCCCTGAGACCGCAACGACTCCGGCGTCTACATCTGTGTGGCTGACAACGACTGGGCATCGCCATGCAGGAGATACACCTTCAAGTAAATGCTAAGAGAACAGAAGTTTCTATCTACTAAAACAAAGAATTCTTTGCTCGAGTATTTCTGAACCTCTCGTTGGTATACAAATATGAAAACTAGAAAAAAATAATTC
>JARACY010007057.1:0-10183 GCA_029255725.1 Scrobipalpa atriplicella
TTGCAACCACGAATTGCTACCATTATATAATGTAAAGCAATATACAACTTACATAAGCTCCTATAAAATAAGGAAATAAATAGGCACTATTTACTTGGACGCGCAGTTAAACAATGCATAAAGAAAAGAGCCATAAAAGATTTGCGTGCTGAATAACAATGAACGAAATGCGTTCAGGAACCAAGTAAGAAAAATACTCAAGATGTTTATTATTAAAGTACATACAAAAATCATTTTTGAAAACCATTCTAAAAATTAGTACGAAGTTAAAATCACCTAACATTTTAACGAAAACATTAGGTATGTAGGTAGGTACTTATGCTTGTTATACTTAAATGCAATACCTATCCCAAATTCCCAAACAACTAAACCAGGTTTCAAATTCTACTTTTACTGCGGGAAAATATCTTAATTTATAATAACGGAAACTAGGATTTAGGTAAGTAAGTAATAAGATTTTGTGCTTAGTGATTCTTAACTGCGGTTTACGTATTTAAATGAGTTAAAGATTTTCCTGCGATAAAGCATGTACCTACCTACTTATCTACCCGTAAACTCAAAAACTACTGAACCAATTTCCAAAATTCTTTAAGTAAGTATTAGCGTATTAGAAAGCTACGTCCACGTCGTCGTTGTTCACCTTGCCTTAGTAACATAACAAACATGATACTTAGTCCACAATTTCCGCGTGAGGCACCGCGCGCGGTCCGGAAACTTTTTTTGGCATAGTGTGAAAGGTCGACCCTTATATTTTACAAACGTACCCCGTTCTATTTGATTCAACTAAAGAGACTAAAGAGGTACTAAAGCGAGTATAACTGTATGTACTAAAGCTAGTAACGTTTACAGGTTTCAACTAAAGTACTCTCCTAAAGCACTCTACTAAACACTAATACCGTGTAAATCGGCCTTTACACGGTATTAGTGTTTAGTAGAGTGCTTTAGGTCGGAAGATACAACTTTTAAATTTGTATAAATTATTTGTATTAATATTTCGTATAAAATGTCGTCTTCTATTTGCTCCATTACTATAATTAGCATTTTCCGTAGAATAGCGCGTATTTGGCGACGTCGTTGCGCGTTTATTGTGGCGTCGAAATGATACTCTACTGGAAGAATGTAAACGTTCACTCGCAGCGCACTAAAGCACTAAAGCACTTGCCTTTCAAGTTTTACTAAATTACTCTACTAAACACTAATACCGTGTAAATCGGCCTTAAATCGGCCTTTACAATACAATATTGAAATTGGTGTAATAAGAGACCTTTTACGAGCAAATGTGTTATAATTTTTTTTTTTTCGTATTTCGACTTATGTTCCTTAGGGAAAGTTGTTCAGTTTCATGGGTAGACACATTTCACGATGCATATACCCTTTATGTTACACGTTACATAATCACCTTTATAATAACCCTCAAAACTTGTCAGACGTGGCGGAATGACCTTTATTTAGGTCGTTTTTGCTCTGCCTACCCCAATAGTACCTACCTATGTGTGGGTATGATACTTTTTAAACTCTGCTTATTGTTATCAATTTGGAGCTCTCGAAGTTGTCTTTAATTAATTTCGTTCTTCACAATAAACTCAGTGATCTGTTATGTTATTGAATTTATTT
This sequence comes from Scrobipalpa atriplicella, assembly GCA_029255725.1. Classification (NCBI taxonomy): domain Eukaryota; kingdom Metazoa; phylum Arthropoda; class Insecta; order Lepidoptera; family Gelechiidae; genus Scrobipalpa; species Scrobipalpa atriplicella. Next base: position 1,615 of record JARACY010007057.1, read on the forward strand.
AAACAAAGGGTCTTTTGTCTTTTAAAATGGTTAATACCTACAATAATTTCGGTCGTCAAGTTTCTTTTTTCTAAGATATGACTCTTAGGTAGGTACCTAGTACCTTACCACTTATAATTTTCTTACTTTTATTTTAAATACGTAGGTACCTATGGGATGCAATTTTTAAATAGTTTTCATGAATCACAAGTAGGTAGGTATTTATTTTTAAGGTATGTACCTACCTACTTAATTAAATAAAAGCCATCAGTAGGTACCTAAGTACCTTTTTTTAAACTACGTAACAACTTAAATCCACAAGTTGAATTAAAACTACTTGTTTAACCTTTCAGTACCTAAATTATGAGATTATCTCATTCTTTGTACCTAGGTGTACCTATACCTACTTGCCGCCTTTAATTTAGTCACAGTTAACGACTGAACTCAGTTCCAAAAACTTACCTACAGCGAAGAAAGTCCTTTTCTAGATCACTAATAAAATGCAGGTATAGTCCAACTTGAGGTCACGTTTATAAACTTAAACAAACTATCGCGGCGCGGAGGCGCTTTAGGCACGTGCAGCCGGCACGCCGAGACACCCACACTGTTTGATCTGTTTGTTTTCGAGCGAGCCGCTAGCGCTCCTATCACTCTAGCAGTGACGCCAACGCCATGCCTCATCGCTCGCATGCACTTACGACGACACCTCACGTCTCAATTAACGATAGCTGGATTACGTCATTCAAGGAACCTGTGACTACACAGAAAAAAGTGATTTACCGCGATTAAAGACTTGCTTTTTCTGATCCACACAACCTACTCTTTATGCAAAGAGGTAATGGAAATACCTACTCAATATTATTTAGATAGCTACATAACATTGTGTGGGTGGCCAGTGTAGATTACTTTTGAAGCAATGAGCAGGACTTGATTAATATTAATTACAAAATCAAATAAGTTTTACTTGTTATTATTTTTTTAATTGTATTATCTCATTATTTTTATAAAATATCAATTTTAATTGTATAATTTTTAAATTTCAATAATTCTTCCCTGTTTTGCAGTTGTGCCTTTTTTTCTAGGTATGTTATGTTAAAATAATTTATTATACATTTAATACTAATAAAAACTTCTATAAGTAATAAAACAACAATTTAAAGCTTTTAACAATATATTAAGTATAAATATCTTAGGTGTCTGCAGTTAGTGACAATATTTAAAAATAATTTGATGCATGTGATTCACATTAAAATTCAATTTAATCTAACATTTTATAAAATTGCTTATTAAAATAAAAATTATTTAGTACACAATAAAAGTGTTGGAACACTTAATAAAAAATGTGCTAGTGTTTTGTTGCATGTAGATTATTGTTGATCAAAACATTTTCTTTTTCATAGCAGTATAACGCTCTGTGTATTCATTGTACCCTTCCACTGATGCCAGCTGTTTAGGCTCAAAAAGGTTTCCATCTATATTAATAGTATGTATCTTAGAATCTCGTAGTAAACTGGGATTTATGGCATCTAAGGTCAAACAATTCTCCTCTAGTCTTAATATTTTCAATCTGGGGGCTTCATGTAAATCTTCTGCAATTCTCGATATTTCATTTTGACTTAAATTTAATTCAGTCGCATGAAATTGTGCCATGCCACTTGGTACCTCAGTAATCTTATTGTTAGATACCTCCACTACTTCTAAATTAGTTAATCCAAACAATTGTCTTGGGAACTCTTTCAGTCTGTTGTTGTTGATAAACACTTGCTTCAGATTTGTCAAATTAGAAAACGACTGAGGCAAAGTAACTATTAAATTATTTGAAATATTCAGCAACTCCAGCTTTTTCAGATTCGTTATCGAGTTAGGTAACACCTCCAGCTTGTTGGAATCTAGTTTCAATTGCTTTAATAGCTTGAATTTACTTAGCTCCTCTGGTACATTTGTTAGTTTGTTTTTCGATAAATCCAAGTTGCGCAGTATTTCAGATAGGGAAAATACCTCTGAAGGAACCTCCTTTAACTTTTGCTCTGAAATCTGCAGGACTCCCGTCTTCGATGCAGTTTCATAGTGTTGTTTGAGGCCTGAATTACCCATCTTTACCACACGAAGACCAAAACTCAATATTTATGACGTCTTCAAACTCCTGCATGAATCGAACTGCGATGGTTACCACAATGAACGCATAGTGTTTGTCATCAAATACAGATATTACATAAAACTTGGCCTTATCTTTTTGTATCCAAAAAATTAGAAATTTGTTGTTTTGATAACGTCGCCATCGCCATGAACGATTCTGATTCTGACGTGACGTTATGATATGATTGATTGACATTGACAGTTCGAATAAGTGTTACCAAACCAAAAAATTAAATACCGGTACCATTAGTGAGGTGCCACGTCCAGAAAATATTACCAGTTTCTTATCGTTAAACCGGTCATTTTTAATTTTCTTTTCCAGAATATTTTTAAAGGATCAGTTATTTTTAATTTAATATTCATTTTGATTACCTATTTATAATCAAACTATAGCCGTGTCTCCTGCTTTGACAAATATACCTACCCCCGCGGGGCAGAGAGGGGAAGGGAAATGTTTGAGAAACCCTTTTTAATTCCCCTCTGTGCCCCGCGGGGGTATGTCTCCGTGTCTCCCACTTGACATGACAAACATCGCAACAAAACAGAAACAAAACAATGTTTGCCAAAATCTGAATCATGGATTTCGGACGAGGAGGCCAGTGGAGGATGATCGTGTTTGTCGTGTTTTGTTTTCCGTCAGCCTCGGAGGCCTCGGAAAACAAAAACAAATGTTTTGATCTATACATTTGTATGCGACCACGTCCCTTTGCCTTTCCCCTCTTGCCCCGCGGGGGTATGTTTTGAAAGCAAGAGACGGGGCTTAAGAAAACTCTGCCAAAAAACTACAGTACATCGTAGATAGTATACTCTATCTACGCAGTACATGGCTCCTATCCAGCACAGTCACATCACATCACACACGTACACAACCGCCGCCGTCGCCGCCGCCACCGCCGCGCCGCCGGCCGCCCCGGGCACATATTATAAAAGATGAACTGCACGCAGCACATTGGCTGGCTTGCCCAGGGTGGCGGGCTCCCAAAGTAGACCGTAAAAAATACCTATTTTTAATATTGTGAAGATTAAATTTCAAATTAAATTAAATTAAATGAACGGCTCAAAAATCTAGATTCCAGTCCGAAAGAAATGGTAACTTTTGATTTTTTAAGTATAGTCACACTGAACACGGGTTGCCATTTAAATAAATCCTCTCAAGGGGTACGTTCACGGGCGTTTGGTTAGCGCAAGATTAGGGGAACTTTTCACTATGACAGTTGATAAAACCGCGTTTTGAAGCGCCTGTCACTGTCAGCATCCTGACAGGTGCAAGTGCGTGCATGAACGGGGGGTTTACGCGAGCTGTCAGATTAAAAGTCGCTCTAAAGGGCGCTCCACACTCGCGCGCGAAGCCGCGAACGACCCGTGAAAGACCCGCGAAATATGAGTGTAGAACCGTGTCGCGTATTCTTCGCAGCTTCGCGCCTGTTCGCGAGTAGTTCCCCGAAATGTGTCGGTTTTTTGGTCCGCGACAAAGGGACCACGAGGCGCGAAATTAGCGCGAACGTGATTGGGCTCCACATTCGCGTGCGGCTCAGTCGCTTGATGACGAAAGCTGCTAGTGGTTGTGCCGTTGGGCAAATTATTTCCGTTTTAACCTTTTTTAGCATACATAATTAAAATGACCACAAATTGGTCAAACGAATTAGAACTCGCATTTTTAGAATGCTACCAAGCAGAACCTGTATTATGGGATACCAAATCGAAAGATTATAAAAACAAAATAAAAAAATTACGATTAAATTCCGATTAGCTTCTATGCTAGACTGGGAGCGATAGAAAAACTTAGAATGTTCCAGCTGCATCTCCTCCCGGGCATGCTGTAAAAATCAGCTAAGGGAATCGAGGGGTTTCAGTGTGTTCGCGAGGAACATAAATGAAAACTTCAGTTTTGATAGTAACACAAACTGGAGCGGTTTATTTAAGTATAAAATATGAAATTACAAATTTACTAGGCGTCTGAACACCGCCATGTCTAAAGAGCAAGCAAAATGACACTACACAATGATAAAACGTATGGAAGAACGCCTGCGAAAGAATAGATAGCAAATTTACTTTATGAACGATTTGGTATGAAAATATTGGCAGGCGCTTAACTTATTATAATATTGATTAAAACAATTAAAACTTCTATATGCCGCAACACAGTGAATTACAATTTAGGCGATCGGCTGACAACCTATCACTATGGTAATATACCTAAACATAATCATCATCTGTATTAACCCTCAAAACTTGTCAGACGTGACGGAACGACCTTTGTTTAGGTCGTTTGTGCTCTGCCTACCCCGTTAGGGATAAAGGCGTGATTTTATGTATGTATGTATGTACGATTAAATTCTTTTTAATTTTTTTATATTTTTTGTTAATGCGTAATTATAAATCACTAATGCGCAAAGTAGCCCCGCACCCGTAGTAGCAACTTCGATGTCCATCTTCGTCAAGCCCGCGAACTACACTGTGAACCTAACGCGAACCTTTGCGAGTGTAGAGCCAAGAACAGATCTTGCTGCGATTCACGCCGCGATTCATGGCGTGATTCGCGCCGCGAATCGCGTGCGAGTGTGGAGCGCCCTTAACGGTTTCCCCTAGGTGCATGCGTGAACGCACTCAAGGATTCTCAAAATATACTGCATGTGTCTCTCAGTCCCTCTTAGAGTATAGTATCGCAACATCAAAAAAACTTTAAAAATATATGAAATTTACGAAATAGAGTGCAGTAGTGTTGAATATATAATGCTTATATGTAATTTACTAAAAATCAATATTTTTGCTAAATGGCAATATTTGTTTGCCCTCCCACTTCGCTTTCACCGCTTTTACCCCTTCACCCCCCTTTTGAGACCCGGCCCCGGCTGAACCGACCCAACCGATGTTGGATTATAGCTTTTTCTAATTCATATGATTTTAACGCAAATTTTACACATAAGTTAGATATAATTAGTAAAATGAAGTGTTAAATAGTGTCAATTTCAATTTCAAGACATTCTTTGTGTTTATAATGGTAGAATTTGTTACGTTACCGCGGGAAAACTCCGAAACGTCCTAACAATAATGGCCGCATTAGCGCCAATGCTTTTCGTGTTTGTTCTTCAAGAATGAGCATCTGAAAACGTGTTACTACTACTTACTTTTAGTGAAACCACCTGTTTGAAATGGACATTAACACTGGTGAGTATTTAGCTGGTAATTGAAAACTGATTCTAATTGAATATCTCGACGCCTGTTCCTATTCCCTGTTGTGATAAGGTTTCCCTGCTTTCTATTTTATGGCTCATAAGCTCAGTCTCTTGCCTACCTAAACGGTATCAGAATCTTTCTTCATTCTACCTATGTATACTGGGCGAATGTAAAGATAAGTAGGTACTATACAGGCTTACTCCTAAGGCTTGCAAGGTATAGTGTTTGTTCCTGGAATCATGAAGAAAGAAGCTTCCATTTTATAGGTGACGAACAGGGTCTTACCTTATCTTTTGTGTGAATAACCTCCTTGTAAACAAATCTAAAATGAAGATAATTCTAAAAATAATTGCTGAAATGCATAAGTCCAGGAAAATATCAATTTTTTCACTGGCTTAAAAATATGTTACATTTTTCACCAAATCACAGACCATGAGACCATGAGCAACCATGAGAGAACTGGAGAGAACCACTGTCAGACTGTCAGTTTCAAGGAATATAACCTTCATGGCTTTCCTCCAAGTTATTTCCCACTTCCATTATGATCTCTTTGATCATGATTTTCCATTCCACTTCATTTTCATAAAGAAACCCTTTTAAGAAACCAAACAGTTACTTGTCAGTTACTTACTCTATGGTTAAAAGTCCAATTTGCTTCTTGCTGCTCTATATAATTAAATATTTTATTTGTTATTGCTTATTCTGGAAAACAAGTAAGTATTTAAATGGTTTGTACAACTCATACAAATAAGAAATCTCTGCTTTTATATACTCCATAAATAGTCCCCTTGAGTGAGAAAAAAAGGGTGCACAATGCACATGCACACACATTCTGTTAGTACAGAAGTAAATCACATAAGATGTTCACCAACAATGCATTAAACATTTGCTTGGATTATAGATAAATTAGAAGAAAATCTTTGATTATTTAAAAACAATAATCATAGTAAGATAACTTTAATAACCCTATTACTAAATACAAATCAGCATTTTAAAGCATACTAGTTTTTGAAGATCAATTTTCAAGAAGTGAAATGTGAAAAGCATTACACTCAACAAACAATGCTATTAGTAGTTCAGAACTATACCCTACTTTTAATAGACACTCTCTAAAGCCTGATTTAAATACAGTCACTTACTCTATAATAATAAATAACATTGAAAATGTGTGCAAAATAATTAGTTGTATTGTAGTGTAGAGTAGACTAATATTTTGCTCCTTGTCATTGGCATCTAGAATTGTACATTAAATACAAACGCACTTCTATGAAAGAAAGAACCTTATAAGATCCTTCAGTGAAACACATTGTCTTTCTTTTATGCACCCTGAATAACTTTACATTATTACAATAGAAACTTGTATGAAAACAAGCACTTCAATGAACTAATGGAGACGTTTCTGTTTGGAAGAGGCTGCAACACAATTGTCGCTGATTGATGTGCTGCTGAGTGACCACCTGGACAAGACGATCACACCATGCAATGACAAAAAGAATGAGAAGAAAGAAGAAGAAGCACAGGATGCCATGCCTGACTCCACGACCAATACAGAGAAGAGTGTCTCAAACCCGTTCCACTGTGGGGATGACGTCCTGGTACCTAACAAGGATGGACGGTATTATTTAGGTAAGAAGTTGTTGCTAAAATGAATTCCATTAGTGAGGTGCCACGTCCAGAAAATATTACCAGTTTCTTATCGTTAAACCGGTCATTTTTAATTTTCTTTTCCAGAATATTTTTAAAGGATCAGTTATTTTTAATTTAATATTCATTTTGATTACCTATTTATAATCAAACTATAGCCGTGTCTCCTGCTTTGACAAATATACCTACCCCCGCGGGGCAGAGAGGGGAAGGGAAATGTTTGAGAAACCCTTTTTAATTCCCCTCTGTGCCCCGCGGGGGTATGTCTCCGTGTCTCCCACTTGACATGACAAACATCGCAACAAAACAGAAACAAAACAATGTTTGCCAAAATCTGAATCATGGATTTCGGACGAGGAGGCCAGTGGAGGATGATCGTGTTTGTCGTGTTTTGTTTTCCGTCAGCCTCGGAGGCCTCGGAAAACAAAAACAAATGTTTTGATCTATACATTTGTATGCGACCACGTCCCTTTGCCTTTCCCCTCTTGCCCCGCGGGGGTATGTTTTGAAAGCAAGAGACGGGGCTTAAGAAAACTCTGCCAAAAAACTACAGTACATCGTAGATAGTATACTCTATCTACGCAGTACATGGCTCCTATCCAGCACAGTCACATCACATCACACACGTACACAACCGCCGCCGTCGCCGCCGCCACCGCCGCGCCGCCGGCCGCCCCGGGCACATATTATAAAAGATGAACTGCACGCAGCACATTGGCTGGCTTGCCCAGGGTGGCGGGCTCCCAAAGTAGACCGTAAAAAATACCTATTTTTAATATTGTGAAGATTAAATTTCAAATTAAATTAAATTAAATGAACGGCTCAAAAATCTAGATTCCAGTCCGAAAGAAATGGTAACTTTTGATTTTTTAAGTATAGTCACACTGAACACGGGTTGCCATTTAAATAAATCCTCTCAAGGGGTACGTTCACGGGCGTTTGGTTAGCGCAAGATTAGGGGAACTTTTCACTATGACAGTTGATAAAACCGCGTTTTGAAGCGCCTGTCACTGTCAGCATCCTGACAGGTGCAAGTGCGTGCATGAACGGGGGGTTTACGCGAGCTGTCAGATTAAAAGTCGCTCTAAAGGGCGCTCCACACTCGCGCGCGAAGCCGCGAACGACCCGTGAAAGACCCGCGAAATATGAGTGTAGAACCGTGTCGCGTATTCTTCGCAGCTTCGCGCCTGTTCGCGAGTAGTTCCCCGAAATGTGTCGGTTTTTTGGTCCGCGACAAAGGGACCACGAGGCGCGAAATTAGCGCGAACGTGATTGGGCTCCACATTCGCGTGCGGCTCAGTCGCTTGATGACGAAAGCTGCTAGTGGTTGTGCCGTTGGGCAAATTATTTCCGTTTTAACCTTTTTTAGCATACATAATTAAAATGACCACAAATTGGTCAAACGAATTAGAACTCGCATTTTTAGAATGCTACCAAGCAGAACCTGTATTATGGGATACCAAATCGAAAGATTATAAAAACAAAATAAAAAAATTACGATTAAATTCCGATTAGCTTCTATGCTAGACTGGGAGCGATAGAAAAACTTAGAATGTTCCTTATAAAAAGATAGAGAAAGTTATTCAGTTTCATGACCTTTGACACATACAAAGTTGGATGCATTTTCTTGTTG
>JARACY010007058.1:0-10068 GCA_029255725.1 Scrobipalpa atriplicella
ACTTATAAATTATAGAAATTATTTTCGTTGCCGTGCTAAAATTACGCCCCATAACATAACGCCCAACAAACAACCCTCAAAACTTGTCAGACGTGGCGAAACGACCTATTTTTGGGTCGTTGACGGTCTGCCTACCCCATTAGGGTTACAGGCCTGATAGTATGTATGTATGTATAACATAACGCAGAATCCGTAAGCGATTGAAATGAGTTACGAGAACTTTAATTTTCCACTTCGTTTGCTTAAGGTAAATATATTTGACTCGAAATTTCTGTAGATTAACCTTCAAACGTATACTTTACTCGAGAATCAATCTTGATTCATTTAATACCAGCTTTTCATTCCAGGATTTAATGACTTGCCGTGAGAGACAGATAATCTTCCGAGGATAATGTAGTCAAGCCCATAATTTAAACTACTGTCTTAAAAATACTTCTATAACGATTTGTTCCAAAATGTAAGATGAAAGGTTGGTTCTATTGTTAAAAATCAATTATTGCTAAAGGCCGTTTCAGTCGCTTTAATAAACACATCAACACGGTCTACTGATATTTTATACTCAATTAAATAACTCAAAAAGTACTGACCGAATTAAAATCATTTATACACCAATTTGTTCGTCATTTAGGCCCGTATTGATAATCAGATTAATCAGCACTCAAGAGTGACGGTGAGTTTAAGTTCGTATCAGAAATGTCATTCCAGTACAAAATTACCTGTCAAATCCGCACTGAATATTGCTCTCAATCTTGAGATCGCTTTATAAATACGAGCCTTATAAATTCAAATTTTTGAGAAATCTTTGAGAAATCACGTGTCTGTTCTTTACGCACAACTACAAAGTCGTGAGATAAAACAACTGCATCTTTTATTTATATATATATATTCTTTATTGCATTAAAACTAAAGAAATGACATTTACAAAAAGTTATGCAAGAGCGAACCTATCTCTATGAAGAGATCTCTTCCATCTAACCCATTGGTAGTTGAGAGAATTAAAATAATTTTGAGGGGAAGACAAATACAACGTAACATTATTATTTTATGTTTCTTAGCTTTTACAACAATCAAGACTTACATACTTAGATAATGATAACGAACTTCTCCTTCAAAAGATTATATTCGAAATTTCACCTGACCTTCGAAATTTGTGATAACTCAATAAGTGAAGTTCTAATTTCAGCTTTCGCGAAGAAAGTTGTTTTGTTTAATTAAAACGAACCCACCTCAAAGAATAAACAATATAAGATAAGATAAGTCGAAGTGGAAGTATAAATAAACTTAATTAATTTAATTCCGTTACGTGGAATCCACTGGCACACAATTTTAACTTAATTTACAAGTTGATGGCAAACGTTTTGAGCAATGACTTTGATTGCGTACAACGATTTTTACCCAATTGGGTGGGTTTGGGTTGGGTTAGATCTCAGCAAAACGTAAACTTTCCACCAACACGCCATTCAATGCTCAAGATGTTTGCTGAGAAATACATAGGTACAGTACAGGAGTCGCATTTTTGAATCACTCGAACTCCAATGCGCATACGAAAAAGTAACGTGATCCGTCAATACCAGTAACCTACACTACACGTCAATAAATATCGTGATCCTATATTGAAGGATTATGGATCTTACGTGTAGCATTCGCCATTCTCCAACTCCATGCGCTCGGCGGCGGCAATATCGGCGGCACTGTGTGTAGCAGGCATAAAATAAGCTTTCTAAAAAAAATAAACAGAATAAAAGCCTGACCTTATATTCGCACCCCGTAAATTCATGTTAGTTTCCTTTGCTACGTAAAATACTGATGTTAATAAAGCAAAAAGCGAAATTACCGTTTTTCCTTCTACGTGATCCCGTTACTGAAATCAGGTCATTAATATATGTTTTTTATATAAAAAGTTCAAGAGAAAGCTAATGGACTTGAAAAGGTGCCAAGAAAAATTAAATCTAATTGAGTGTTTGTTAACAAGCCGGATGGTGTAGTGTAGATAGGATAGGGCCACTACTACCTATGCAGGAGGTCGTGGTTCGAATCCCACCACAATGTATTTTTCGGTTTCCGAATTTCATTATAGTACGTTTATAACACATTTGCTCGTAAAGGGCCTCTTATTTCACCAATTTCAATATCGTATGTATCTCATATTATCAATACGTACTTGTGCGTTATTGTACCTTATGTAAAACGCACGAGCTTTTTTTTTTAATGAGGCAAAACAGTAGGTACTTTTTAAACGACTCCAAAAAATGGTAGAGGTGTTCTCAATTCAGTTGTATGTTTTATAAATTTTTTTATTATTATTTTTTATATTTGTTACCTCATAACTCCGTCATTTATTAACCGATCTGGAAAATTGTTTTTTTATTTGAAAAGAGATACTTGCAGATTGGTCCCATTTCTATAAAAATCCAATTCTGATGATGGGATCCATGAGGAATTGACGGAACTCTTCAAATTTTATAGGTAAACATAAGGTGATTTTAGTACATTCAGTAACACACCAGTCATTTGGATCCAGAATATGTCTCAACTTAACTGTCAGAGATACAAAAAAAACCGCGGTTGTAATTCTATTGAATTTATTAAAATTGAAGATTTGGAGTAGGTACCTGATGGGGAGTCCAATAGCCCAGCGAAGCTATCAGATATACGGAAAAACCAAGTTAGAAAAAGTTTTTTAATATGGTGATCACTTTCTCATGGTGTATGTAAACCGAAGGTTTGGAGTACCTGATGTGGAACCCTAGAGCCTAGCTACACTATCAAAAATACGAATAATCTGCTATAGAAAACGTTTTTCAGTGTGATAAAAAAATTCTGTTGATATAATAATAAATTGGTGGATTGTTTCTGATCTGACTCGCACTTCCTGCCCCTCACCACTTTATCACCGTACTGATTTTTAATCAGGAAGTCATAAGGAATCCAACAGTACCAGTCGTAGGTATAGCCAGAGGTTACAGTTAAAATATTTAATCTAATTACTACGACTTTCTATACTAAGACGCGAATTTTACGGATTCTGATGCCCAAGTAAGTATTCTTGGTTCAGTTGGTGTTCAGTACGGTAAGAAAGTTTTAAATGAAACTAAGCAGTCATAAAAATCAATGCAATTTATTATTAAAGTACACAAATACGTTTTTTAACACTTCAGTTCAGGCATGATTCTAAGTAATTATGATGTTGGATAATCACAAATAAAGCACATCAATTTGTTATGTCGATAACATTCTCTAAATGATGATCGACTTCACAGTCTAAGTCCCCCTGGCTGTTAAAATCATCCGGTAGATTTCCATCTTTTGCCATTATCATTATTCTGTCGATTATCTCTTCTATTTGCAAATCTTCTGTGAACATACGTATCTCTGTTTCGATCAAATCGTCTTCCAATTTTGCCCAATCGTTGACAGATATTTTTTTTATAAAATTTGCTATCTCCCGTTTCACTGTTGCTGGAGCCAACTTGCCTTTTACGAGTACTTGGTTGAGTTTATGTTGAGCGGCTGTCCACAATGGCGTATAAAAAAAGAGAGAAGTTGACCCGGGTGGACACCTTAGGATCTCGTGCCCAAACCCATTCATTAATTGATCAAATTTATACACTTCTCTCTTGCATTTTGTCTTACATCTTTGTATTATTGAATATAATTCAGCTCTTGGCATATTCGGTTCGTGGGAAATGTCGTTTAATGTTAAAAAAGTTGACATTTCTTTCTTCGTGCTATACGGTGTAGGCAACGGGCACAGATTCATTTCATGGTGCTTTTTTTCAACCAGAACTATGACGGAAGGTTCCTTGACTTTCCGAGCTATCTCAGTCAAAAATACTTCTAAACAGGTTAGGTCGTAGTAAAAGGATGTGTCAATTAGTCCCTTTCTAGTCGCGGCTGTTATCATACACGCGTTACTATTTGAGTATAAGGCGTAGAGATCTTTAAATAAGCTGTTCGGACCTATGTTTCTCTCATCTACATAAATTATATTTCTTCTTTCCATTCTGTACTTTGCAAGTTGGGTCAAATACTGACACCTGCGTCTTACTTGTTCAGGCTTTTCGATTACCATGCTCGATTTAGTTCCAGGAATCCTTACCCAACTGAAACCATCCTCTCTTAGATTGTACCTAATTCCATTTAAAAGTGCCTTGGGGTATCCAGTGAATGATCTGAGTACAGGTATTTGACGTTTTATTAATATTTTTTCTACGTACTTGTCTCTAAACTTGCGAACGCCGACTACATTTTCCTTACTTGCATTCCATTCCGCTTCAAGCTCATTAAAGGTTCTGTCTTTTCGCATGCTATGGTCTGCTTTATAAATCACGTATTCATTGACTTTTGTGTAAGATTTGACTCGTTTTGGAACGTCCGTCAATTCATTAAGCATGCCGTCATGTTCGCCTTCAATCATACAGGCTTTCACAATGTTGGCTGTTATTTTCATTTTAGTGTTAATATCATCGTAGATGTCTTGACCTTCAACCCTTAAGCTAGCTGAATTATTACTGGAAGTAGCTGCCATCTTTAATTCTGTGAAAGGAAAATAAATTATAAAGTTATCTATGATTGAATTTTAGTTGCTTACATTTAAGTCTTACTTAACCTAAAACTTTTTTTGTTAACATCAGCATAGAATATAATACAACTTTTTTTTAAAATAATTATATTTTAATGAAATATATTTTATATGTATTAAATATTGAGTTATATTTTACTTCTAGTTAGGTATTATTTTTTAAACAAGTAATTTTATTAATACTGGAATATCAGAAAGAAATGGACAGGTTCGAATCCTACCTGTATCGGAGTATTTTGAAATATTAATTATTATTATTGTTAGCCTGATGTGTCCCATAGAAATATTAACAAATAAAAAAAATAAAAATTAAATGAAACCGCTGAGCCTTTATGTTGAAGTGGTTGTGTAGTGAAATGTGCGTGTAGATATATTTACACACGCAAGTATGGCAAAGCGGCAGTCGTGAGATTAAACAACTATTATAGGTATAAATTAAGTGTCAGCAGTTTACTGCACTGAAGTAACAATATGCCCCAATTTAGCTCAAATTCTTCATCAAAATCAGCACAAACGCGGTATAAGCCTTTGTTTACCAGTGAAAATAACATACCTGTATGTTTCGTCCATTTATTGACACTTTTCTTACAACAAAATTTGCGCGCAAATCGGACGTGCGTTCACCTTGAGATCAAGTTGGCTACTGACAGCTACTGAGGCGAGGCGGGGGGCATGGTATTGCCAGTATTGTTTGCTCGACATGTGAGAGATGGACGCGGGGCTGCGTGTGCGAGAGAGAGGAAACACGTTCATTCGATTCACTCCTTGTTCGTGTGTCGCTTGGTCTCGCCTCGCACGCATTGTTGTGGCACAATTCTATACTCTGAGTGTAACAGAATGGGCACTATTATGCACCTGGAAGCTTGTGAATATTTTTCGTATTCGTTACATTTAAAGGACAGATTCCTTTAGGGTAGGTACATAATATAATTATTATAATCTTTCTGTTACATGTATAATGTAAGTTGTTATAATAATAGGCTACAATTTTTTTTAAGAAACACTTGCTATTTTTCACATTAGTGTTTGTGGTTGGATTTAACTTAATTTTCTCTACAATTTAATATTATAAGTTGGTAACATAAAATAAATATAGTATTGATGGTATTTAGCTTCTAACATGTAGGTAACAAGTAAAGTAATCGAAAGGAACAAATGCAGTTTTTATATCCAAAAATATTGTATGAAATATGGAATCATCTACAATACAAAATACACAACACAGGCCATTATCACACTATGTATACGCGCAATAGGTACAACATTGTATTGCCGACTCGCGACGCGACCGGCGGCGGCGCGACTTGTTGTGTCCAGATTTTTAGGGTTCTGTAGTCAATGTTTTCCTTTTATTCATTCGTGTAAAATTCAATTTAAATATTCATGGCATCGGTTAACTTAACTTTACTCTCACTCTTTCATTAATAAAATATATTTGATTCAAATTAAATCAAATATTTGATTTCAAAAAGACTTTTCATAAATTGTTAATACAGACTCGAAAAACCTACAAAATAAAATTTGTAGATGAGAGAAACATAGGTCCGAACAGCTTATTTAAAGATCTCTACGCCTTATACTCAAATAGTAACGCGTGTATGATAACAGCCGCGACTAGAAAGGGACTAATTGACACATCCTTTTACTACGACCTAACCTGTTTAGAAGTATTTTTGACTGAGATAGCTCGGAAAGTCAAGGAACCTTCCGTCATAGTTCTGGTTGAAAAAAAGCACCATGAAATGAATCTGTGCCCGTTGCCTACACCGTATAGCACGAAGAAAGAAATGTCAACTTTTTTAACATTAAACGACATTTCCCACGAACCGAATATGCCAAGAGCTGAATTATATTCAATAATACAAAGATGTAAGACAAAATGCAAGAGAGAAGTGTATAAATTTGATCAATTAATGAATGGGTTTGGGCACGAGATCCTAAGGTGTCCACCCGGGTCAACTTCTCTCTTTTTTTATACGCCATTGTGGACAGCCGCTCAACATAAACTCAACCAAGTACTCGTAAAAGGCAAGTTGGCTCCAGCAACAGTGAAACGGGAGATAGCAAATTTTATAAAAAAAATATCTGTCAACGATTGGGCAAAATTGGAAGACGATTTGATCGAAACAGAGATACGTATGTTCACAGAA
Source organism: Scrobipalpa atriplicella (assembly GCA_029255725.1). Lineage (NCBI taxonomy): Eukaryota > Metazoa > Arthropoda > Insecta > Lepidoptera > Gelechiidae > Scrobipalpa > Scrobipalpa atriplicella. The sequence goes on from JARACY010007058.1 coordinate 6,733, forward strand.
GATTTGCAAATAGAAGAGATAATCGACAGAATAATGATAATGGCAAAAGATGGAAATCTACCGGATGATTTTAACAGCCAGGGGGACTTAGACTGTGAAGTCGATCATCATTTAGAGAATGTTATCGACATAACAAATTGATGTGCTTTATTTGTGATTATCCAACATCATAATTACTTAGAATCATGCCTGAACTGAAGTGTTAAAAAACGTATTTGTGTACTTTAATAATAAATTGCATTGATTTTTATGACTGCTTAGTTTCATTTAAAACTTTCTTACCGTACTGAACACCAACTGAACCAAGAATACTTACTTGGGCATCAGAATCCGTAAAATTCGCGTCTTAGTATAGAAAGTCGTAGTAATTAGATTAAATATTTTAACTGTAACCTCTGGCTATACCTACGACTGGTACTGTTGGATTCCTTATGACTTCCTGATTAAAAATCAGTACGGTGATAAAGTGGTGAGGGGCAGGAAGTGCGAGTCAGATCAGAAACAATCCACCAATTTATTATTATATCAACAGAATTTTTTTATCACACTGAAAAACGTTTTCTATAGCAGATTATTCGTATTTTTGATAGTGTAGCTAGGCTCTAGGGTTCCACATCAGGTACTCCAAACCTTCGGTTTACATACACCATGAGAAAGTGATCACCATATTAAAAAACTTTTTCTAACTTGGTTTTTCCGTATATCTGATAGCTTCGCTGGGCTATTGGACTCCCCATCAGGTACCTACTCCAAATCTTCAATTTTAATAAATTCAATAGAATTACAACCGCGGTTTTTTTTGTATCTCTGACAGTTAAGTTGAGACATATTCTGGATCCAAATGACTGGTGTGTTACTGAATGTACTAAAATCACCTTATGTTTACCTATAAAATTTGAAGAGTTCCGTCAATTCCTCATGGATCCCATCATCAGAATTGGATTTTTATAGAAATGGGACCAATCTGCAAGTATCTCTTTTCAAATAAAAAAACAATTTTCCAGATCGGTTAATAAATGACGGAGTTATGAGGTAACAAATATAAAAAATAATAATAAAAAAATTTATAAAACATACAACTGAATTGAGAACACCTCTACCATTTTTTGGAGTCGTTTAAAAAGTACCTACTGTTTTGCCTCATTAAAAAAAAAAGCTCGTGCGTTTTACATAAGGTACAATAACGCACAAGTACGTATTGATAATATGAGATACATACGATATTGAAATTGGTGAAATAAGAGGCCCTTTACGAGCAAATGTGTTATAAACGTACTATAATGAAATTCGGAAACCGAAAAATACATTGTGGTGGGATTCGAACCACGACCTCCTGCATAGGTAGTAGTGGCCCTATCCTATCTACACTACACCATCCGGCTTGTTAACAAACACTCAATTAGATTTAATTTTTCTTGGCACCTTTTCAAGTCCATTAGCTTTCTCTTGAACTTTTTATATAAAAAACATATATTAATGACCTGATTTCAGTAACGGGATCACGTAGAAGGAAAAACGGTAATTTCGCTTTTTGCTTTATTAACATCAGTATTTTACGTAGCAAAGGAAACTAACATGAATTTACGGGGTGCGAATATAAGGTCAGGCTTTTATTCTGTTTATTTTTTTTAGAAAGCTTATTTTATGCCTGCTACACACAGTGCCGCCGATATTGCCGCCGCCGAGCGCATGGAGTTGGAGAATGGCGAATGCTACACGTAAGATCCATAATCCTTCAATATAGGATCACGATATTTATTGACGTGTAGTGTAGGTTACTGGTATTGACGGATCACGTTACTTTTTCGTATGCGCATTGGAGTTCGAGTGATTCAAAAATGCGACTCCTGTACTGTACCTATGTATTTCTCAGCAAACATCTTGAGCATTGAATGGCGTGTTGGTGGAAAGTTTACGTTTTGCTGAGATCTAACCCAACCCAAACCCACCCAATTGGGTAAAAATCGTTGTACGCAATCAAAGTCATTGCTCAAAACGTTTGCCATCAACTTGTAAATTAAGTTAAAATTGTGTGCCAGTGGATTCCACGTAACGGAATTAAATTAATTAAGTTTATTTATACTTCCACTTCGACTTATCTTATCTTATATTGTTTATTCTTTGAGGTGGGTTCGTTTTAATTAAACAAAACAACTTTCTTCGCGAAAGCTGAAATTAGAACTTCACTTATTGAGTTATCACAAATTTCGAAGGTCAGGTGAAATTTCGAATATAATCTTTTGAAGGAGAAGTTCGTTATCATTATCTAAGTATGTAAGTCTTGATTGTTGTAAAAGCTAAGAAACATAAAATAATAATGTTACGTTGTATTTGTCTTCCCCTCAAAATTATTTTAATTCTCTCAACTACCAATGGGTTAGATGGAAGAGATCTCTTCATAGAGATAGGTTCGCTCTTGCATAACTTTTTGTAAATGTCATTTCTTTAGTTTTAATGCAATAAAGAATATATATATATAAATAAAAGATGCAGTTGTTTTATCTCACGACTTTGTAGTTGTGCGTAAAGAACAGACACGTGATTTCTCAAAGATTTCTCAAAAATTTGAATTTATAAGGCTCGTATTTATAAAGCGATCTCAAGATTGAGAGCAATATTCAGTGCGGATTTGACAGGTAATTTTGTACTGGAATGACATTTCTGATACGAACTTAAACTCACCGTCACTCTTGAGTGCTGATTAATCTGATTATCAATACGGGCCTAAATGACGAACAAATTGGTGTATAAATGATTTTAATTCGGTCAGTACTTTTTGAGTTATTTAATTGAGTATAAAATATCAGTAGACCGTGTTGATGTGTTTATTAAAGCGACTGAAACGGCCTTTAGCAATAATTGATTTTTAACAATAGAACCAACCTTTCATCTTACATTTTGGAACAAATCGTTATAGAAGTATTTTTAAGACAGTAGTTTAAATTATGGGCTTGACTACATTATCCTCGGAAGATTATCTGTCTCTCACGGCAAGTCATTAAATCCTGGAATGAAAAGCTGGTATTAAATGAATCAAGATTGATTCTCGAGTAAAGTATACGTTTGAAGGTTAATCTACAGAAATTTCGAGTCAAATATATTTACCTTAAGCAAACGAAGTGGAAAATTAAAGTTCTCGTAACTCATTTCAATCGCTTACGGATTCTGCGTTATGTTATACATACATACATACTATCAGGCCTGTAACCCTAATGGGGTAGGCAGACCGTCAACGACCCAAAAATAGGTCGTTTCGCCACGTCTGACAAGTTTTGAGGGTTGTTTGTTGGGCGTTATGTTATGGGGCGTAATTTTAGCACGGCAACGAAAATAATT